>JAULAV010005661.1:0-26240 GCA_030789695.1 Scilla litardierei
AACTTTCAGACATTTGATTTTCTTCTCTTTCTTCAGTCTTTCATTCTCCTCTTTCAGCATTTTGTTAATATTGCAGATTTGCATCCACTTCTCATACATCATATGGTATGATGTTCGGATATCATCGTCATTAACTTCCTCATCGTTGCTATCAACTTCAGAATCAGATTCGGTTGTAGATGTCATGGATGATGTTGCAACACTGAATCTGATATTGTCTAATTTGTTGGCTGATGTCATGACTGATGTTGCAATATCAGATATAACATGGCTGCTAGTGTTGTAATCAGGTCGCTTCTTCTAAGAGGCCGCGAATGCAATGTAATTACTGATGATTTTCTCATCTTCAGCACTCCCCTCAGACTCATCTTCACTTCAGGTACTAGTCGAGGACTTCCCTTTTTGCTTCTTCAGAGTGTTTGCACATTCAACCTGTATATGTCCATCTCCCTCACACACTCTATATTGAATTCTTATTCTTTTCTTCTTCTGATCATAACTTTGATTTCGGTTAAAGGATTTTCCAGCAGATATATCACTCAATCGAGGTACATTATCTCTTGTTCTGAAATTTTGTCCTTTACTACTAATCTTCTTAAGCATCCTACTGAAATTCTTTGTCAACCGAACAATATCCTCATCAAGACCCGATTCATTATCATCTTTAGAGAAATCCCCTGAATCTACCTTAAAGGCCACCCCTTTATCTCTTTTATTCTGTTTCTGATTCATCTCGTATGTTTGTAGGGATCCCATTAGGCCATCAAGTCTCGTGGTTGTGATATCTCTAGCTTCCTCAATAGCTGCTACCTTAGCAGAGAACCGTTCAGGGAGAGATCTTAGAGCTTTACGAACCAACTTCACCTCAGAGTATTTTTTTGCCAAGTTGATAAGCCTGATTAGCTATATCTCTCAATTTCCTATTAAATCCATCAATGGTCTCATCATCATCCATTCTCAATTCTTCAAATTGTGAAGTAAGCATTTGAAGTTTAGAAACTTTTACCGAATTGGTTCCTTCATGAACAGTTTGAAGAATGTCATATGCTTCTTTAGCCGATTCACGCGTAGTGATAAGCTTGAATTGTTCTTCATCAACAGCCGTAAAGAATACATTAACAGCTTTAGAGTTTCCAAGAGCCGCATGTTCTTCAATACGACTACAGTCCTTTGCCGCCTTGAGAAATTCATTGTCGTCTTTGTCAGCTCAGCAGGAGGATACCATCCTTCAACAATGGCTATCCAAGCTTTTTCATTAAGGGATTTGAGCATCATTGATTTCCAATATGTGTAGTTGGTACCCACAAGCAAAGGAGGGCGAATAGCGGAAGCACTTTCTCGAGTATTCATGATTGACGTACTGATAATCCAAGATCACACCCTCTTTGATAACAAAGTAACACGGGTGACCCGCTCTTATACCAATTGTCAGATCAGTACCTATGAATCAATCAACTAAACCGTAAAAGCATATGCAGAAAACACAAGTACACGCAAAACTTGGTAACACAGTTCGGTGCGCACATCTACATCTGCGGGACAATGGCCAGAAAATCAGATTACTCCACTATATCAATAAAAAATTACAATCACTAATATTGGATTTCTATTGGAAGGAATACACTCCCCCTCAATACAAACCGAAATGGGTGATCTCAATCAACCCCATAGAGTAATCAACGCAAGATCGTCTTGCGCGCAAGATCCCCTTGCATGAACCGACTAGATCGAACTCCCTTCAATCCCTACGTGCGTAGCTGCCGGCCTCCGTCCCCCGGATGTTAATCAACAATCTTGACAAAAGAGATAAGCCTTATTGGAATCCGCATTAGCCTTATGTACGCCGGCCACCATTAATTTGAGAACTGTTTTGGAAAATAGTTCAAATAAGATCGCATGCAGATTTTTCCGCCTACATATTTAGCAACTACTTCGGGCAAGTAATCGCACATATCTTGGAACCAATCAACTATTTCGGATAAATAGTTTCAGCTAATCTTGAGCGGATTTTCCCTCAATAAATATAACAATCATCAGGATTACACCAAGATTCTGAGGAAGCAAATCAGATCTGAGAGGAGCAGAAAAACAGATCTAAAAATTAAATCAGAAATTCTGCTCATTAAATCAGTTATTTCTGTCCATCATTTAAGGAACTATTTCGGGTAAAATGAACAGAAAAATCTCCAGCAGATATTCTGTTATTCCGTCAATCAGTTCAGGATCCGCCGAGATTCTGGGCTACAGATCACATCTGAAATCAGCAAACAGATCAGCAAACCAAAACAGAATTTCTGCATACGATCCAGCATGCAGTCCCCACATATTGTGACTGATGTTGCAACATGACTCACAACATGATCTCTCAACATGTTTAAAAACAGTTCCGAATACACAACCTGAACACCCCAGATCTAATGTCACTAATGCCAACATATAATAATAGAAAATCAACCCAACAAAAAGTTTTCAATATATCCATGAAGATGATAATCATCCACCTTCTTTGCTTACTGAAAATAGCCTAATCGTCTTTACTTTATTCTTCCAAAGATGTATAAGTGTTAGCAATACTTTATTGGATCAGATGGGCCAATCAAGGACTGTTCATGTTGCCTTTCATTTGTTTTATCTGTCATTCTTTTATACACACTGACATCCATCCACAAACCCCTCTTGCCTCACACAAGGACAAAGTTGGTTTATAAATATATTATGATTTTGAACTTTTTTACCCTATCCTGTTACTTTGATGTCAGGTTGTGATTAAGTCACTAGTATGTCAAAGTGATATTGTGGTTGATTGATGGTAACAAAGCTAGCAACAAGGCTTAGTTGGGTTTATAGGCATTTGTCTCACGTTCATCTGATTGTATTGACATTAAAAAAGTAAAATATTATCTAAAAAAGCACAATTATGACTTATGAGACCCCACCATTTAGATGGGATAATGAATGTAATTAACATTATCCTACTGCTATTAATTCAGTAACATTTCAATTTCATTCTGTTTCTTTTATCCAGTTCATGTTATTCTTATTGTTTACCATTTTTGACCTTTCTTCTATGTAATGCTTGATCTAGGTTTTTGGATTGGGGGTTTTGGGCTGGGAGAGAGTATAGAAGAACGACCTGCTTTGCTCAATGTGGTTATGGTAAGAGATCACATTCATTGCAGATTGTATATGAGAACATGTAAACTTATGTGGTTGATTTAAAGCACAAATGATATCAAAAGCTAGAAAATATGTAAATTGCACGAGGCTGAGAGAAAAGCTTCAGGTCAATGACCTTTATTTGCTAGCAGATATCAGGTTTTTGGTCAGGCTATCAAGTCTCTAATTCTTTATGGAACGTTAGGAACAAATGGCTATGCATCATACGGTCAGTTTCATTTTACAAGGCCAGTAAATATGATGTAAAGAACCAAACTTTTCTTATTCCTGATGTTATTTAGAAACTCTTGTACCATACACCGTCATGTTGGACAACTGGAGTTAAATGTTTTATACCGTATGTATGTGTTGGTTAATGATATTTGAACTGCTAGGCCCTCTAGAATAAGTCGGTGCACAAATTCGAAAATTTAATTTGCACAATGTTTTTGAGATATTCATTATGCAAGTATTTTTTGTTTGTTATTAATGTGTTGGTCACATAAAGATCACACATGTATATCCTGTTGGGATCCTGTGGATGGCAAGTAGACACTAGGGGTTAATTAGTATATAAAAATTCATCTAGATAATTTTCCTAAGTTTATAGTTGAAGTTGTACAATTTAAACTTAATCAACAAGAATTATAACAAAGTATACATCGGAAATAACAAGTAAGAGATAATCACAACACAGAAAATAGACAAGCGCAACCATATAGATTTATCTTGCTTCACCCAAAACCCGGGCTACATCCAGTCCCAAGGCCCACTTAGATTTTCCATTATTATAATACCTCTTCCTAAGAGGTCAACCAATCTCTTCCAAGAGAAATTACAAACTTACAACTTACCTCTTCTTTCCCAGAGGATTTTTCTTACCATGGAAAAGATACACTTTTAACCATAGCATTGTTTGAAGATGTTGTGTAGATGTGTAGTTACTATATTGGTTGATATCTAATAGATAAGAATTTTAGGCTTTGGGAGATTTAAAATTTAGGCCAATGAAAATTGAAACTTTTTGGGAATATTTGGCCAAGAGTGAATTAAAAACTTTTTAGCTTAAAATACTTTTTCTTTGAAAAATATTGATTAATGAATCATGATAAAATCAAAAACCAACCTTCCATATATAAGAGTGAATTCTGCACAAGACAGATTCCTCAAACTACCTCTCCAACGACTAAAATCGACACTTCCGTAAATCACAAAGATGGTCAAATTTTACAGTTGAGGCTCTGTTAGTCGACTACTGTTATACAGGTAGTCGACTATGATACGATCCGGGGGATCGATCAATTAATTTCAGATTTAAAAGAGTAAAAAAATATAAAAAGAGGAATTTTTATAGAAATTTCAGCGAAGAACAATAGATAAATTGGGCCTCTTTCGAGATGAAGCCCTATCTCCTAGCTTTGGATGAACGGATCAAAGCCTAAGAACCTTCACAATTGATACCTAGTTCTTCACAAATAAGCATGAGAAAATAAAAATGACGGCTAGCCATAATAAATAGAAAAGAGGGGATTTACTAATCTAATTTGAAAAGACTAGAATACCCCTAGATAACTAAATCACCTAAGCCTAAGCACCAAGTGGGACCCGGGTGCGGCGCGCGGCATGTGGTGCGGCGGCTAGGGGCGTCTGCATCAATACCTCCCCCTAAAAGAGACACCTTGTCCTCAAGGTGGAGATCTGGCTTTGAAGGCCCCTGAGGAAAAACAGAGGCTAGTGTCACCTGTCAGAACCACCGTGCGACCCCCTCCTGGAATTCCATCCTAAGCTGCTTCCACTTTATCTTCACCTCGCCCAACCCCCTCAGCCACTGCACACCCAAAATCACATCGATATTGTCCAACTCTAGAGGCAAGAAGTCCTCCACGATCTGCACCCCTTGTAAGGTCAGACTCAGCCCCTTGCACATCCCACTGCTCTCCTCCCTCTTTCCTGTCCCTGAAAGGACCGTAAACGTCTCCAAGGTGCTCATCTGCAACCTATGACGATCCACCAAATGTCGAGAGATGAAGTTGTGGGTGGCCCCACTGTCTATGAGTACCGTCACCGGCGCGTCGTCCAATTGTCCTGACAACTTCATGGTATGGTTCGTGGTTACCCCTACCAAGGAGTTCATGGACACCTCCGCTACATCCAAATGTGCGTGCTCAACCTCGCTCTCTTCCATCATCACTGGCTCTCTCTCATCTGCATACTCCCCCTCGTCCGACACTATCACGATCTGCATCAGCCTGCTCGCACATCGATACCCGGGACTGAACTTCTCATCACATCTGAAACAGAGGCCTGCAGCACGCCTTGCCCTCATATCAGCCTCAGTCATCCGCCTACCAGGGATCACTGGTCGGGTTTCCTCTCTCTTCATTTCCGCATCCCCTGGTGCTACTGTAACCCCCGAAGGTGGGACCAGTGCTGTCTGACTGCGCTGGCTCTGGGCTCCCCAAGTCCCCCTGAATGCGTCTCTCCTCTGCATGCTTCTCCTCCGCCTTGTGAGCCAGGCGAAGGACATCCTCCAATGTCCCCGGGCTCTGCATCCGCAACTCCGCCTATATAGAGGGCTTCAACCCCCTCATGAAGTTCCCAATCACCACCTCGTCGGTCACCCCCTTCATCATACTATTCAGCATCTCGAACCTCTCTACATAATCTCTCACCGTCCCCTCCTGCCTCAAAGCAGATAACTGCTCATAGAAATCTCACCCTGGGGTCTCCTGGAATCGGTCTAGTATCAGTGCGGACAGCTCCTCCCAAGTGCGAAAGGGTGTCCGCGCCACCTTCCATCTGTACCAAGCCAATGCCTTGCCCTCGAAATAGATTCCGATGGCCCTAAGAACCTCCTCCTCCGTCAGCCTCATCACCTGGAAGTAGCGCTCCGCCCGATGGATCCACCCATCCGGATCCGTGCCGTCAAAAATCGGCATCTTCAGCTTCATAAGGCGGCGATCTGCATTGATGTCCCCTTGTGGTCCCCCATCTCTACCGCGGTCTCCCCCACGACCGAATCCTCCGCCGACTGCCTCAACTGGTCCTCCCCCGTCAACCCCGTACAATTCCTCGGGCCAAACGGGTCTCTCCCACGCCTCAGGCTGGTAATGGTACCCCGGAAACTCTTGCTGTCGTGCCAACACGGGCCCTCCTGCCCCTCTGTGTGGTTGTACTGGTGCTGTCCGGCCCCCAAAATAGCCTCCCGGGCCTTGTCCCCGCCCCGGAAAGCCATCAAAAGTCTGTCTGGGATCAACCTGCGGTCTCGGTACCTATGGATGAGCATCTGGTCTCCAAAATTGGGCTACTGGAGCCCCAATCGTCGTGCCTCGGGCCCATCCGCCTCCGTCTGGCACCCAGGGGACTGTCTGCGCTGCTGTGGGCCCCCAGGGGAGGCTGTTTGCGCCGTTGCGGGCCCCCAGGGGGCTGCCTGCACTGCGGCAGGCCCCCATTGATCGACCGCAGGCCTGTTTGGGCCTGCTGGGACAGCGGCAGGCCCGAACAGGCCTGCTGAAGTCACAGCAGGCCCGGCGGGGCCTGCAGCAGCTGCGGCAGGCCCGCTGGGCCCTGCTACAGCTGCGGCAGGCCCAGTTGGTTTTGGGTTGGATGCTAGGGGGTTCGTCAATAACATTAGAAGGAGGCGACCTGGGGAAGGAGCGACCTAAGAGGGGGCGACCTGGGTGAGGCCAGAGTGGGCCACTTAGAGTGGGCACCCCAGAGTGGGCCGTCGTGGTGGTGGTTGTCGAAAGCGGAAGGGGCGACCTGGGGAAGGAGCGACCTAAGAGGGGGCGACCTGGGTGAGGCCAGAGTGGGTCACTTAGAGTGGGCACCCCAGATTGGGCCGCCGTGGACGGCGTTGTCGGAAGCGTGGTGGTATGTTAGGATCCCAAAAATAGTCCCACATCGGAAGTGCAAAAGAAAAGAAATAGTTTAAGCATTAGAGGGCCTCTCCACCTAATACAATTGCTTTTGGGTTGGATGCTCAATAATACTTAACAAATGGGGTGTGAGCCCAGTGTTATGGGCCTAGTATGGGATGGGCCCTTAGCAAGGCTATTGTTAGAAGCCTAGTATGGGATGGGTTTCTAACAAATGGGCTAGTGTTGGAGGCCTAGTATGGGATAGGTCTCTAACAGACTATTTTCAACTCCAGCCATTGTTAGCAAAGTAGTCGACTCCTATGTTAATGATAGTCGACTCCTTTACTGATACATGTAATACAGGCTCTAAACATAGGAAATGATTTAAAACATTTTAAAACATTTTTTAAAGTGTTCCTATGTGTGTGTGTGCGCGCTTCTAACAAGGCTTTAACATTCAAAGACAAGGAAAAGAAAATTACATCAAATAAATATTAAAATGAAGACATTTGATGCAATCTTGGACACTCCAAACTCCTTGTCTTACTCGAATATGGTTCATGGTCTTGTTAAGCTCATCACTAGTCCATTGAGTGCTTATTTGATTTTCCTTAAGCAATTATTTCTGCATTCATAGATTTTAGATGATAGGTTTGTTCATCATCAAAACTATACAGGGTGAGACTCAATATCTTAACATATCCAACTTAGTATATTACAATGTACCGGTGTGATATCACACATTCGGGAGGCCTAAAGTGTTAGTGGTTATCTAACATGGCAGGATCCTAGCTAATGGGTCCAGAACACAACTTAAAAATGCTAATATCTTAAGATTCAATGAACCCATATCCTACGGGAATGATCCCAGATCCTATGTAAATGTTAAATGCATTCCTTTCTTTTTAGCGTTAGCATATTAAAAGAAATGCCACCGAGAAGGTAAATTCTGGAAGCGTTAATAGAGATTTTGTTTACATTTGGTAACATATGGAGTCTTCTGGGTATCAGGTTGTATCTTCGCCCTAAAGGATGATTTGATAAGATGATAGAACATTTTATCTCATGCACTTAAGATGTATAGTGACACATATGGCAAGGCAGAATGATACATGTATGAAGACATTATGGGGTGGTGCATGGAGGGGTCCAGAGCGATGAATGTTTTATTGATAAAGCATCATATGGACAATAAATCCATGTTCTCTATGATCATGTACTATCATATATATGCCAGATGAATATGTTAGGATAATTAATCAAAATTGATTATATAAATTATGCTTGTGTCAAAATAGGTGATGTAATTGACACTCATATACCAAGTCCCCTAGATGACGCCAATTGACTATAATAGATTTATGAAGTTCGCTTTCCTGGATTTCACTCAATGATGGAGGTGTTTGCATTTTTTATCTCCCAATTATTTTAGGTCAAGTATTTTGTGGGCAAATGTTAATCAGTTGTGTGTATGTGATGTTTACAGGACATCTTACCTGAGGAAAAACTGCGTTGCATTTCTGGTCTTGCACTTCCAGGTATGAGTCGGAGATCTTGTGCTTAAAACTACTTCAAGCTTTATATATCATTTGGTGTTTGTACTTTTCTCTCTCTGATCTTCCTGATTTGTGAACCATTTATTACCTTTTATTTACTGTTTCCTCGTACTTGTGGCGGTGATGTCCAAATATGATCCATTTGCTGGGGCGTTAAATAACTTCAGACACAAAATAACAATGGCAAGACTATCTTGAAGTTCTTTGTTATATGGAGTCGAATTATGAAGCCTTCAGCACTCCTGTTTCTCAGTGGCACTTTTACAGTTAATACCAGTCTGTCATAACAAAAATCCATGTTTGATTTTTCACATCTTTCTTAGCCATTGCTATTTCACTGCAAACAGAGATGGAATCCTCCACACATTCTCACGGTGCAATTTCCATATTTTCATTCATTTACTTAATTATAGAACCATGTCCTTCCTGGTTGACATCTCTATTTGCAAATTATGACGCATGCAATATACATAGCATCCGCCAGACATTTTTCCTAACTTTGATGATATGTGTAGGTCTCTGGCTGCCCCTTGTTTACTGAGATTTCGGTAATTTTTTCCTAGTTTTATTTTCCTGTGTTTTCTTTTTCACTATAAATCGACCTTGGTAATTTTGCATCGAAACCATTTTACGTGATTGCACCATTAAGCTATCATTTTGATCCACACCCCACCTCTCGATGTCAGGCAGCACTACATCTAGTTCATCAAGGCATGTCACAATTGGGCAACTCCCAAATTTTTGTCATTCATTAAGTCTCTTTGATTGTTGAAGGGGTATCCTTGTATCTATATTAAATAACTATCACATTGGCATTGTGTCTTGGTATTATATCCCAACCTAAACTGCTATGCATATGCTTTTCTTACTTCTGCTGGGTTTAAACCCTTGTTCTACAAATTAGAGCTTTTTTCTCATATACTAGCAAAATACAAAGTTCCCCTCGAAAAGCCTAATCACTTGATATTCTCAAAGTTCTCCTAAAGCCTAACACATGCGAGAATGGATTTTTCATTATTGTATATTATTTATTTGAAGAAAAAGTCTAATTAACTATATTTATATGTCTGATTGTGAGGATTGTCATTCTGACCAAGGGCGCGCGCTCTCAAATCTAGCAGTTTTCAAAATGGAGCCCATCCTATATACCATACTCCTAATCTCTTTAGTTATTTGCTCCTTCATTGGGGATGTGAAGTGTCGTGTATGTTCTGTAAGAATCATGACAACGTTGATAATAACCATGTCGTTGGTTGTCTCTTGTAGAGGAGGTGTTGCAGGGTGTGGCTGCTGGCGTTGACATCTTTGATTCCACGTATGTGTTGACTAATTATGAAAGTTCACCTTCATAAGCACTTTGACAGTTTCTGAGCATGAAATCAGGTACATATACCATCTGACACTTGGAGGCTTTGCGCTGATCTTCCCACCCGACGTAATTGATGGTGAAACCGTAAATTCACAGCCCAGTGATAGTGGTAGTGACGGCACGAAAATAAACCTACGAGCAACAGCTTACAGGTGCGTGATTTCGATTCTCATGTCTATCTCAAGCAAGCCTATGATTAGGAATAACTTAAAAGAAAGTGAGATTTTAACGATTGGAACAAGATATAATGAAGATAAATTTTCTACACATGCCAACAGCCTTTTCCCTAGGCTTATACAGAATATCAGGTGTACCCCATGAAGATATAGTTTTCAAACATCTGTTCTTGAAATTTTTGTCTCTGCAGGAGAGATGCATCACCTATTGTCGGCAGTTGCACATGCTTCACATGCCGGAATCACACTCGAGCTTACATTAATCACCTGCTCAATGTTCATGAGATGCTCGCTCAGATCCTACTAGAAATGTAAACCAGTTCTCCCTTCTGTTCTTCAATCATTTGCGCTTCATGTCAAGTCTAACTTGTCTTTCACAATACTCGATGCAGTCACAACACTCACCACTACATGGGATTTTTCAGCTCGATAAGGGAAGCAATCAAGCGTGGCAAATTCAGCATGTTTCGTCGAAATTTTATTGAAGGCAGGCATGCACGCATTACTTCGGCTGCAGCATGCGTGTGAGAACCCCATGGCAATCTCGTTGCTAGGCCTTCGGGTTTATTGTTTCAGTTAACCCTTAATCCATAGATGTAATATATAATCACTGAGAAGGCATTCATTTTTCGTACCAAAGCGCCATGTCTTGATCCGCAATTTAGCATATTTAGAATCTTTCATGAATATGAATCTCATGTATTGGACAACAATTTTCAAGCAGCGAACATGCATGAACGATGCACATATCCATAATTGAAATCTAGCAAATGACCCGATATATTAGCAGTAAACATGCAACTGTGATACATGTCTTGTACCCAAAATTTGAGTCTGATATACATCTAAATTGAGCTACAGGTTTCGATCTTTGTTGTACCAGAAACACTTGGAAGTGAATAGTAAAGCCGCTTGCAAGCAGTCGAGAACAAGTACCCAGATTCTGTTTCTTGCATCAACAAGAAGCTAATTACTGTCTGAGTAAGTCTGAAATAAATAGGATAAGATCTTCTTGTAGTCACCCATCCTAGCCCCAGTGTTCGAATCGATTATATAAGGTATCTGCAGAACAGAAACAACAGTGTTCGTGTTTTCAGAAAATTCTCACCGAAAATACAAACAGAGAGTGTGGCTGGAAAATTGTCAACATAATGTCGCCTGATAACTGTTCTTTTGTTTTTCAACATCACAGATACAAAAGAATGCTTGCGTTTGCTTAATGTGACTATAAGGGCTCGGATGAGGGTTCTAATTTTGTGCACCTCTGCATTTTTTTCCTTATAATTTCAAAAGAACGGAATTGACCTTAACGACGACATAATCTTTTCTTACAGACGTAACGGGTTAGAAAAGGTGACAGTACATGGGTAAGGTTGTACAGATTTTATTAGTAAGTGAGAGATTCAGAATCATCTTATAAACAGATACGAATACTTCTAAGTATTATCCCAAGCCTTTTGGTTGGGGCAGAGCATATCATGACTCAGTTTGTTTAACATACATCCGAACACAGCATTGTGTAGGGCTGCATGATTACCTCCTTGGAACCAGATGCCGAAAAGAGGAGCTCGTATTTGGATGACCCTTCTCCAACGTTATGGAGGACATAAGGGAGTTCTAGCTCACAAAGTGCCTCGCGAACAATCCTTGCATACTGCAAAAGAAAGAAATAAATAAAATACGATAAAAACTATCGCAGGGTGTACTTCAATGCAGAAAAGTTGGAGAGGTTACCGGGTGGTTTTCATACGAGAAAAGCTCCAGCAACTTAGATGGTGCTTCATGGCTTGCTCTTTCCCATACTGTCATCCCTCTGCCTGCTCGGAGTAGTGTAGGTACCCATCCTGTAAAAACCGTGCTGCATTATGATACCAAAAATGTCAGCTTCCAATTCAAACCGTATGATATTTTTCGTATGCATCAATCAGGGAACATAAAACATATGTCAAATATTCAAAAACCTCGCTATAATTAATGAGCCATAATGATGATGCCAGCAAAACTTAAAGCACTGAGCTGAGTTATCAAAGATGCAACAAATCCTCATTTTTACAAAATCTATAGAAGAAAAGGATTGTTTCAAATGAACTCCTAGAAACATGAACATGGGAAGCACTCTGTCGCTAATTGGATGCAATATATCTCTATGCATAGACAATGCTCTCCCCTTTTTGAGGGCAAGCCAGATATTAGCAGTTAGTTCTTGGATGGTTCTATTCACGCCTTTCAGTTTTTAGACTCATATTCCGTTGATTTTTCGTTTTTTTGCTAGTTAATCACATACCTTGGATGCTCAGTCGTCGTCGTGGCATCATATGACCCTCTAAAAGGTGCATAATTTTAAACATGAGACATCACCTTGTTTCACCAGGTTTTTCTCACATGCTAATGGTACCTTAAATACTAGATACAGAAATATAAAAAGGCCTATTCTGTCACTTTTCCAAAATCATATATACATGCCCATGGTGTTCTTTTTCACTTGATAAGTTTAATCTCTTTTTCAAATTGTGCCCATACTCGAATATAACTTATGCCGACCCTAAATCATCTAACCCCAAACTTCGGACTTCCTGTTCAACTAGACACAATGCATTACAATGTAGTGCGCAATGCAAGGGAGTGGGAAAAAAAGAAAACAACGAAAGAAAAGGAAAAGAACAACTCATTCATCATGTTTGTTTAACCAAATTTCATGGGCCCATTTTATTAGATGGCCAAACAAATTGTAGATAATTATACTTCTCTTTGATGACTAATTTACTCAATGAAGCTTTGTTCTTCTTTTTAGAAAGTTCATCAAGTACTTGACAAAGCGAACAGATCTATTATTGCTCCAATTGAATTTAATTCTTCCAGTAAAAGCTGAAACTACAAGGAATTTTTATTTCAACTTCTTTGTATCACTCTGTTTCAATTTCGATCCCTTGCAATCTCTCAATTTTGATTTCAATTCCCCAATAGTCTCTCAATTTTGAGGTTAAGCCCAATAGAAAACAAGGAAATTTAGTTTTATTAATATATCCTTATTGTATTTAATTTGTTCGCTTACAAAATTTTCTTTGATGAAATTAATAATGTTTAGTTAGCAAAAATACACACTAAATTTAGTTTACAAAATATTTTATGCAAATCATTTTTTTATATTTCTAAAATTTTATTTAGCCTTTTGTTTTACTATTACATCATGATGAATTAATTATCTAGAGCACTATAGACAAATGGATGACAAAGCAAAATAGTTAATTGGTATTTAAAATACATCAATATTTTGTTCGGGAATATTGGTATGTTTATTTTTTTGGGTCGTTATTATATTTCTCAATTTCAAGAAGATATTAGTTTACATTGTTCTTTTGGGATGAAGGCTAAGATGATGATGATTAGTTTATATTGTCCCCCATTCCCCTCTCAAATAAACTTCTGGCTCCATCCATGGGATAGAAACCAACTAGCTCTGAACTTTATTAGTAATAAACTGAAATAGAATAAAAATAGTAGATTACAATTTTAGGAGTAATCGCCCTCCCAAGACGCCGATTGATAGAGGACGTCTGCACCTTCCCGAAGAACGAGGAACCTTCTTCTCAATGTATCAAAATCAATCTCAATTTCAACATGCCCCTCTACTAGCCGGCCCTAGCCTTAAATAGAAAAAAGTTACAGAAAATGGCAGATTTCTTAAAACACCCATAAATCCGAAAATTCCCAAAACGCCTCTAATAGGCCCAAAACAAATAAAAAGTCCAGATCTAACATTACTCTGCCCCCGAAAATCCACCTTATTCTCAAGGTAGTGCATGAAGTGTGTGGGCCATCCCTTCCCAGTAGATTGCACGCCTCCTCCCGGATCAAAAGGATAAGATTGGTCTCCACCGCCTTCAACGACATCCTGAATAAAGCCACGGTAATCGTCCATCAGATCTAAAGGTCCTACATGACCAAAACTGACATGCTGACGCTCGAAAGATCGTCCAATTGAAAACCAATGGCGTTGGGGCCATTTAAGATGTCGACAGGCCAAAACGGGTCCTAAAAAGTATCGGCGGGCCAAGGCAGGGCCGAAAGGGCATCGTCGGGCTTCCACAAGTACTCTGGAGGGTCGTCATCGTAGTCGCGGTGCTGGAAGGGCTACGTCGCGCGCTGTTTTGGGCCAAAAAATGAATCCTCGTTGTTCGGCGCCTCGGAGGGGCTGCCGTCACTCCTGAAGAGGCGGCAGCCCCCCCAGCTATGCCCAGGAGGGGCTGGCGCCCCTTCTGGAGGGGCGGCAGCCCCTCGGGTATGCCCTGGAGGGGCTGGGCCAGCCCCTCGGGGATGCCATGGAGGGGCGGCCCCCTCGGTTTTGCTGCCAGAATGTTTAGATCTCGCGTTTTTGATGCCCTAGGGTTTCATGGTTCGCGGCTTTGCATCTTGGGCTTCGGATCTGTGACGTTCTCCATCTTCTTCAGATCCATGCCATTTGCCTTCAACCTTTCCAGATCAATGTCGACATTCTTCTCCTTCTCCAGATCTGGTTCAGAGTTGTCGCTTTTTCCTCTTTCTCGTCCCAAGTTGATGCCTTTCACCTAAAATTAGGGTTTTCGTCGTCGTTTCCACCTTTCACCGTAAGGAGCCTGAGTTTCTTGATCTCTTACCCAATTGTCTAGACTGTTGGACTAATTACATGATAGCCACCAATTACTCCTTCATGGCTCTCATCTCTTCCCTCGAGATCGAACCGCTCTGATACCAAGATGATAGGAATCAACTAGATATGAACTTTATTAGTAATAAACTGAAATAAAATAAAGATAGAAGATTACAATTTTAGGGGTAATCGCCCTCCCAAGACGCCGATTGATAGGGGACGTCCGCACCCTCCCAAGAACGACAAACCTTCTCCTCAATGTATCAAAATGAGATTTCAGCATGCCTCTCTCTTAGCCGGCCCTAGCTTTAAATAGAGAAAAGTTACAGAAAAATGGCCGATTTCCCAAAACGCCCCTAAAATCTGAAAATTCCAAAACACCCCTAATGGGCCCAAAACAAATAAAAAGTCCAGATCTAACAGGGTGGTATTAGCGTAGTAGACCTTTCGCCACCTTAATTTTTAACAGTTGCTAGCTTACCAATTGTCCTCATGCTCAACTTATAATATCATCATGTAGTAGCATCCCAACCTATTTAACACACATCTTGGGGCACTATTTCATACCTTTTACATCTCACGCAACCCTTCTTTCCTCTAGGCTATTAGTTCTTTTAATCTCGCAGACAACTTTTGGCATCCTCAAAACCATTTAGCATATTCCTTGGACTATTTCATTCCTATTTTATCTCATGCTACCCTTCCTCAAGGCTGTTTGTTATTAAAGCAATACATTGTACACGTCTCTTGTCCGACATAACTATTTTCATGTGTACAAATTTGTTTGTTGGCCTCTAATATTTAACTGCTAAAGTAGCTTTTTGCTAACAATTTATAGAATAAACTTTTCTTGTTACCATTTACATGCATGACAGAATCATATGATTTATATGCATGTTATGTCATATGCTGGAGATGTATGAGTAAGTGTAGATTGCAAATGACGGCCATTTGCTCCCTAAATTTATTAGACATTACAAAACATATCGAGTAATATGACAACATTGCAAAGTTGGATTAAGATACACAATTACAAAATTGACACACGCGCTTAAAAATCACCCCCCCAACACACACACACACACACACACACACAGAGAGACAAAGCGGAGGAGGAAGAAAAAATTTAGCATCATCATCTTCAATAAGGTAGGGCGCATTACCTCTCTAGAAGTCCGAATGAAGGATTTCTTCCTCGACCATATTGTTGGAATAGGTATTTTACTATGTCGCCTACAAAATATAGAATGCAAGGATGTATAATTAACAATCTGAACTTCCACATGGCAGCAATTAGCAGTAGTTCATTCTACGCGGATTAAGTCTGGAATTTTTAGCCAGGAAAGAATATTTTTCAAAATTCAGAATTTCTTTGCTTAGGAAAAGCACTGCATATAACTTAAAGTTTGGCCCATAATTCCTGATTTTCAACTAAATTTATGAAGTTTTCATTAGAAAAAAAGATTCAGTTTGGCTTGTTACAAAATAGCAAAGGTTTGATGCAATTAAATGATATACAGGGATGAACCATCATAAATGCATGTGAGTCTTATTTACCATTAAAATTGTGAAGTTCATGACAAGTAAAATAGGTTCAGTTTGACTTGACGTAAGAAAGTTCAGTGTTTATACACAAAATAGGATAGACAGTGCACGGATATAACCATCAGAAATGCATGTGATATGAACAAGAAATTTTTGCCAAGAGAATTTGCCACCAAATTTAAATAGGATAAGTACCTAGAGCATGATAACTCACCGCTTTCATATATTGAAGCACCAGTGTTTAAGTCAACAAGAAAGGGAAATCTGCATAGCATAAGAGCCATTGAAAGTAAGTAGCTATATAGCTGGATAAGCATGAGGTGCATTGAAAAAGAAAAAAAAAACAAAATTCTGTTATTTCAAACTACTAATCAGCTATAGGAATTATTTTTATTCAATTAACAGAGATATCCGTACGGAGAAGAGATATGCAGATTAGAGATAATTATATAATTCTATTTTCTTTTAACAGCAAGAACGTTGATGATGGATTGGCAGACGTCACTAGGCATATTTACTATCTGAATATTTATGAAGATTGATACCACTGCAGTAGAGGTATCTGTACAAAATGCTGTGAGAAATTCAAGTCACAAGCATGAAAATTGCAAATGTAGCTCAGGCTGGAATCACATTTCATGAACCGTATATACATGAATACTTACTGCTCCTTACCACCAATTTGACGAACCACTTCTCTGTGTCTCACTGATCCTTTTGGACAAGGATAGACCTGAACTAATATAAGAGACAAATTACATTCGGCACACAATCTAACCTAAAATCTAAGAGCAAAGCATGTTAACATAAATCAATGGATATGTTGGTACTTAGTGCATGCATCACGAACCAAAAAACAAATGCATAGTGCGTGAGAATGCCTATGTTGATTTTTGATAGCTTAGCCACAAGCATTATTTATATGAATATAAGGCTTAATTTCAAAATGCAGTAGGTTACCTCTACAGAAAGATCCAGCTCAGTCAGGGCTTCTCGTACTCGCCTACAAAAAGGGCATGCCTCTGTCGACGCAATAATATACAGAAATCCAACATTTGAGTCATTTCTATGACATGCATTCTCGATGTATATAAAACAAGTACAAAAGTTTCATATAAACAGAAAATTATCAAAGGCAAGTGTAATTCCAAAAACTAGTGAATAAGTATATTCAGGTCACAATAATTCCATAAACTAGTGAATATGTAATACATATTCAGGTCTGAATAATTCCATAAACCTGGATATTGACAGATAATGATACCATATTCAAAAAATTTAATGTGAAGTAGATTTGCTAGCAACCATAATGCTTTGGAAAGAAAAGAAGCGTGCAGCTAAGTGTTCAGCCCTTGAGCCAAAAAAAAAGAGGTAATGTGAAGCAAAAGGTGTGAGATCCAAAAACTTCATCATTCTATTTGTAAATTTCAACTATATATAATACAAGAAAGAGAAAATGCAAAAGCTAGTAACCATTAATCATGAAATATATAAGCTGGAAAGTAGATGTATATATTAAGAGAACACGCACATTTTTCTAATATAATCAAGTATCAATATTAAAGCTTCCTTCTTTGGGAATCTGATGCTAGGGTTTGGATGGTTAAAAAATGATTTTTATTGCTAAACTCATATCTGAAATTATAAATTGGCTACTACAAATTCAACTACTCGCTAAATAACAACTACGAATGGGTAGAACGACAGCTAGTGATTAATCTAAGGAAAATATGGAAATTCCTACTACAATTTATTTAAGAACTAAAGAAATAAACTAGAGGAATTACTCGACAAATCTTGCATCCCCCATTAGGGCCGGCTCTACCCCTTTAAATAGAAACATTACAGAATTTGTTACTTTACGAAAATGCCCCCAGGGGCCAAAAGTACCGGCCGTATCACTACTTCACCCCTAAAAACCACCTTGTCCTCAAGGTGATGCGTGAAGTGTGTAGACAGCTATTCCACGTGCAGGTGCTCCTGATCATCGTCCTCGTCGGCTTCCATTATTACCACGCCCTCTCCATCCTCATCATTGTGATTCACTATTAGGATCTGAAGAGTATGGTCCCCGCACCGGTGCCCTGGAGTAAACTTCTCGTCTCATTTGAAACACAGACCCTTGGTTCGCTTGTCACGAATCCTGGCTCTGTCATCCTCCGTGTCTGTCCTCCAGATCGTGGTTCCACCCACTTCTCCTTATTAGCCGTTGCCCCGTCTGTGGATGCTGTCCCCCCTGTGACCGCCTTCTGTCCCCCTCCAGGATTCTGCCCTCGAAAAGAGGAGCCTCCCCATGTCCTACAGGCTATCTTCTCTGTATCCTGATGGTCCTCCACTATCCTCGATGAAGTCATCATCTCTCGTAGATCACCAGGCTTCAGCTGTCTCAGTCCTGATATAATCGTGGGTTTCAACCCCTTCATAAAACACCCCTCCAAAGACTCACCTGATACTCCACAAATTCTACTGCATAGCGGCTCGAACTTCGTAATGTAGTATCTGACACTTCCATCCTGCCTCAACGTGTACATCCTTTCATACGCTCCACCAGCCTGTATCTCTCCACAACGCTCCAACAAAAGGGTGGTGAACTCCTTCTACGTACGAAACGGTCGTTGTTGCTGCGTCCATCGAAACCATCCCAGGGCCTCACCCTCCAAGCAGACTCCCACTGTCCCTGAGACAGTCCTCATGTACCACAGCCACCTCAAAGTATCTCTCCATCCGGTACAACCAGTCATTGAGATCTCCTCCATCAAAGATGGGCATCTTCAGCTTTCTCACCATGTTCTCTGTAGCAAATCCTCCTGGCGTCCCTGTCGGGATGGGTGTGGTCCCTCCTGCCAATGCCCCGCAGCTAGGGTCTAGACTCCTCTTGCAACATCCCACGCCATGTCTCCCCATGCTGCTCTACCACCACGGTCATCCCCATAATATCGTCCGTAATGATCCTGGGGTGCTCTGTGCGGGCCCTGATATCCTCTCCAGTCTACTGACACCCCCCGAAAGGGGGTGGTGACGCCGATGGTCCGCCAAAAAATTGTGCTTGTCCTCTGGGTGGCTGTAAAGCTCCAATGGTCCCATTCTGCGGCTGAAAAGTGGGAGCTTGTGTCTGTCAGGCCCCGACATGGGCCCCTGAGTGCTTTGAAAAGGGGCCAGAGCTTGTCGCCCCCATGCTGGACCGGCAATCCCTCCCAGTGGGCCGTCGGGGGCCACCGAGCCCCAAAATGGGCCGGCGGCCCATCAGGTAGGTTCGACGGGGCCGGTCGGCCCCCTTGCTGGGCCGACGGCCCCGCAGCTTGAAGCTAAGGGGGCTGTCGGCCCCCCGTCCTGGGCCGATAGCCCTCCTGGGAGCGGCGAAAGGGCCTGGTGGCCCTCCCCGTGAGCCACCCCCTCCATCTGATTCGGCGAGGCCAGTCGCCCCTGCCGAAAGCCCCTGGAATTCCCCTGCATTAATTTGTTACCGCCGGCGTCTCCAACTTGTAAATCTTCCCCTTCAGAGTCCTCCCCGTCCTTGTAGTACACATCGGCATCGGCGAGAAGCCCTTCGTCAAGAACAACCTTTTTCTCCTTCCTCCTCGTCAAATGTGGCTCCTTTTTGCTTGGATCTAGCTTTTCCATCATTGCCGTCAAATTTTGCATCATCTGAGCCGTGTTTGCCGCTGAACTTTGTTGGATCATCTCTGTCATTTACGCAAAACATCGTTCCAATTGATCTTCTGTATTCTTCTTCAACCCTTAGAACTCTTCTTCAATTTTGCTTACGAATTTCTCCATTCTCTCTTCCAACAAGTCAATCCTCTCATTGGTTCGTGTCGTCGCCATGGATCTACTGCTCTGTACCAAATTGATGCGATCTGCTAGGTTTTGGATGGTAAAAAAGGATTTTTATGCTAAACTCAGATCTGAAATTATAAAGTGGCTACTACAAATTCAACTACTCACTAAATAACAGCTACGAATGGGTAGAACGACTGGCTAGGGATTAATCTAAAGGAAATATGGAAATTCCTACTACAATTTATCTAGGAACTAAAGAAATAAACTAGAGGAATTACTCAACAAATCTCGCATTCCTCGTTAGGTCCGGCTCTACCCCTTTAAATAGAAACATTACAGAATTTGTTACTTTACGAAAATACCCCCGGGGCCAAAAGTACCAGCCGCATCAGAACCACAAGACCATTAGAAAGCAATTGAAAAACTATCCATCATATCTTAAAACAACACTTCAATGAAACACTGGAAGAAGAAAGGGATCAAGAATGCCGTGATTGGCCGCTTAGTCATGTTGGGGTCCAGCGGGGTATTATGTCTAACACAAGATGTGCACGCAGCGGAATAAGAAATAATAACCACATACACCAACTAACAAACAAAGTATGATCATGAAGAAATCATAGAAAGCACAAAGATAAACCACCACAATCACATATCAAGCAATCACACAGATAGACACATGATTTATACTGGTTCGACCCAATGTGACGCGTAAGTCCAGTCTTCCGTTGTCACGGTTTCAACTAGATCAGATATATAGAACAAAAGATTACACCGAATACCAAGATCTCTAACAAGTGAACCTTCTTGACAATGTAAATTTAGCAATCTAGCAAATACAAAGTCTCATGCACACTCAATAATGAAAAGATCTTACCAAAAACCCTAGAACAAGAACTATCTCCTCTTCCGATGCATGTAGCCATCTTCAAGATTCTTACCGTGCAATCTTCAATGTGTATAGCTTAGGAATCCATCTTTAGGGTTAATGAGGCCGTTTTAAGTTGTGGTCGTTCGATTTGATCAAGTTTCAGATCAACTGCTCAAAACAAAACACATCATGCTGGAACTAGTCAAGTCGACTAGTGGCAAGGTACTAGTCGACTAAGGAAACACTCTGTTTCATACAGACTAGGACCAGTTGATATGTGCTCTTTCACCTAGTCGACTAGGTGAGCACTAGTCGACTAATGACAAGGAACTAGTCGACTAAGAAACTCTATGTTTCCTGTAGACTGGCACTAGTCGACTAGTGCCTTGTCACTAGTCGATTAGGTGAGCAGAAATTCAGGAAATATAAGTTTGAAGCATAAATTTCAACACTTTACTCTGCTTCAAACTTCCTCCATCATACAACCACTGCTTCATCTATCACAACGACATCTCCAAACTCTCCACAACTGCTCTACCCAAATTCCATACAACTCTATCCAGATTTTAAATTTCTGAAACTTAAATGACAACATGAATTAGTCAAACCACTCACCAATTGTATATCAAGCTCAAGCAATATATGAGCTTAACTGTAGCAACCATCTTCGTAAGTATGTCTACAGGAATGTGACCTGTCGAGACATTCTCTAGCACTATGACCTTCTCCTCCTGTAGAAAGAAGTCTATCACCTTTGGTCCTCGAACGCTAAGTGGAGCTAACTATCACAGTAGAACTTTCGTCATCTCTTGCAGAATACTCAAGTCTCTCAGTAGACTTCGTATGTATTTGCATTCCTTTATCGCCTCAATTGTAGCTATAAGTTTTATCTCAGTGGTTGACAATGCTACGACAGACTGAAGGACTGATCTTCAGGACACTTCAGCAGTGCCCAACATAAACACGTATCCAGTTGTCGATCTCCTCTTGTCTCTGTCACATGCATAATCTGAATCATAAAATCCAGACATCACCAACCCGTCATCCTTGCCATAACACAATCCAATACCAGTTGTTCCTTTCAGATACCTCAGTATCCACTTCACAACTTGCCAGTGTTCTTTACCAGGATTTGTCATATATCTACTGACGACTCCAACTACCTGGGCCAAGTCCGGACGTGTGCAAACTATCACGTACATTATACTTCCAACAGCACTCGCATAGAGGACTTTAGACATTAGCTTTTTTCATTGGTGCTCGATGACTGGTTCGCAGAAAGTTGGAAGTGGGCCCCAAGTGGTGTGGTGACAAGATTTGCCTTCTCCATTCCGTAGCGTACTAGGACTTAATGTAGCCATACTGGCTCAATTTCAACTCCTCTCTCTTTCTGTCTCTGTTGATCTCCATTCCAATGATCTTTTTCGCAGGCCTCATATCCTTCATATCAAACTCCTCTGCAAGTCTCCTCTTTAGCCTATCAATTTTCATCAAAATACGTGACGCAATCAGTATATCGTCCATATACGAGAGCAAGTAGATCATCGATCCATCAAGTGTGCGAACATAAACACACTGATCCTTAATACTTTTCTCGAAACCAGGAGTCAACATGAAGGAATCAAACCTCTTATACCATTGCCTTGAACTCTGTTTCAATTTGTATAAAGATTTCTTTAGCTTGCATACCATCTGCTCTTTGCCCTCCATCACGAATCCTTGGACCCTACGCATGTATATTTCTTCCTCAAGTTCTCTGTGCAAGAAAGTTGTCTTCACATCCAGCTGGTCCAGCTCTAAATCTTGAGCTGTCACCATAGCCAAAAGACTATGTATCGACATATGTCTCACCACATGCGAAAAGATCTCGTTGTAGTCTTCCATTTTCCTATGTACAAATCTTTTGACCACCAATCGGGCTTTGTATCTCACATTGCCACCATCACATTCCTTGACTCCATACACCCACTTACATTTAATGGCCTTCTGATCCTTGGGAAACTCTACCAGTTTTCAAGTGCCATTCTTATATAGAACTCCATCTATTCTTCCATTGCAAGTCACCATTCTGCAACTGCGCTTGATGTCTGGGCTTTCTCAAAAGTCAGCAACTCTTCGTGCTCAATGTTTAGGGCATGCACTTGCATATCCTCCAGTGGAAACGTCGAAGCAGAGTAATTTCACTATCCAAGTCTCTCCATTTCTCTCCTAGTCCTCGTTGACCTTCGCATATCCAACTGACCTTGGGTAAGAAACTCATCATGAGTTTGAACCTGATATGTCTGTGTAATTTGATTCTCTGCTGTAGTCGAATTTTGACCTGTCTTAGCATCTTGTCTCTCAATGTCATGGGAAAATAGCTTGACCTCAGTGTCAGGCTCCTCAGACCTATGTTCAATATTTGACTGAGTCATCTCTGGCCTGACCATCGACAACTCATCAAATGTAACATGTCTGTTGACAAATGGCTTCTTAGACACATGATCCAGCAACATGTATCCATTCACTCCTTCAGGGTATCCTAGCAGTTGGCCTTCATGGCACTCAAATCAAGCTTGTCCTACTTTTACAGTGCATATGCAGGACATCCAAATAGCCGCAGATAGGAGTTATCACCGGTCTTTTCCGTCCACTCTGGAATCTTGAAGCTGATCACTGAAGACAGTAGTCTATTCACGAGATGCACTGTGGTAGTCATAGCTTCACCCCAATATTCCTTTGAGAGTCCAGCAATCAACTTCAAGCGACAACACTTTTCCTTCAACGTCCTGTTAAACCTTTCTGCTACACCATTCGATTGTGAATCCCCAGGCGTAAGTAGCACCTCATAATACCATGTGATCTACAGAATTCCATGAATACTCGCAATGTGTATTCCATACCGTTATCTGACCTCAAAATCTTGATGGGTCTCCCAACAAAGGCTTTCTAAAACTTAAACTTCTCCAAGACATGGTCCTTTGACTTCATCAAGTAGATCCAAACTTTCCTCGAGTAGTCATCGATGAAGGACACAAAATACTTCACTCTCCCAACGGCAGATACAGATGTTGGCCCCATACGTATGAATGCACATAATCAAGCGACCCATTGCTGCTGTGTTCGGATAACTCCATCATGCATCTTGATTCTCACTTCTCCAACTCCTACTGTTTTACAAGACATTATTCCCCATCAGTACGTTTTCACATTCTCTAGAACAATATGAACTAAACCAGCTTCTATATGGCGTCGTGTGGAAGGAGCATCCTGAATCCAAAAGCCATGAGATCCCATGATCTCCAGATGTTGTTACAATCAGAATTTCTCTGTCATCGTTATCATTGCTATTGATCCCTACAAAAGCGGAACCAAAAGCTTCGACCTTTTTCTTTCCATTTCTATTCAACTTTGGGCAGTCTTTTTCCTAGTATCCAGTCTCCTTGCACAAATGACAGTTGTCCTTGCGCCTACGTGACTTTGATCTCGATTTGACCTTTGTCCTTTCTCGAAACATGACCATTCTTAGAATCCTAACGTTCTCTAATGAGTAGAGCATCTCCTTGATCACCATTGTCCCGACCAGTGTTCTAAATATCAGATATCGACCGTGTATTGGCCTAGGAAATTTGATATCGGATTGCGTATATCGGGGATATATCGGGGATATTGACTAAATATCGGAGTGTCATATTGGAGGCTTAAAATGATGACATATGCAAGAATAAATATATCTAAAAGATATAAACTATACTAACTCAAATAAAAATATGTTTGGTTATACTTCTCTCATTAACATGAATATCAGAGATATTGACTAAATATCGGAGTGTAATATCACGGGCTAAAAAATGATGTCAAATAAAAACATAGATGTGTCTAAGAAAATATAAACTATAGAAACTCAAATAAAAGTATGTTTTAGGTATACTTGCCACATTAAATGTGAATACCGATCATCCACTTAGTGGAATATTTTTTTAAGTGGTCACGATGCTCAATATTATTTAAATGGACACATTGTGATAGCTTAAATAAGCAAATTCCCATAGTATTCATGTGGATCAATATTAACAGTATGAAGATGAAAATAAAAAAACTGAAAAAATGTAAAAATGTAAAAAAGGAAAAGAATACTCACATTGATCAGAAAACACTCTCTTGAGAAGAACAAACGCTGGACTGAAAAAACTGAAAACTAAAAAATTAAGAAAAAGGTAAAAAATACTTAGTAGTAAGTACTAACCTTGATCGGAAAATCCATTGTGAAGATCGAACGTCGGATGTCAAAGCTCAATTGATAGAAAAAACCCAAAACTGCAAGGAAAAAAATCAAAAACTGAAAAAATATGAAAAAATGAAAAAAAAATAGGGCTCGACTACTCACCTTGATCGAAAAACACTTCCTTGCAAAGATTGAATGCCGGACGCTGAAGCTCAACCGATTGTCGACGAATATTTTTGTCGGACGGATCTGAGCAGAGCCGCGTGATTAGAATTAGGGCAAGGCAGCGATTATCTCTCAAAAATCCCAATGTCTCGTCGTTTTAATTAAATGATTGGGTCAGGTGACTCCGGTCGGATCTTTTAAGTGGACCGACCCGCTTTGTTTTTAAAAAACTGTTAATTGCGGCCGACATTTCAAAGGAATATATCAGCCACAATATCAGTCGCAACCTTATATTGCGGCGATATTTTCCCAAATATCGAAAAACACAATATATAAGCCCATATCATATCGGCCTAGTGATAAACCCGATATTGCGCCCGATATATCAGATATCGGTCCAATATTTAAAACACTGGTCCCGACTAGTCACCTTCACACAGAGAACTTCGAAGTGTACTGTGGATTCAACTTCCTCCACGGATAGTGATTCCCACCCATATACCATGGACCAGACCACTGGGTCGAAGTCATCTGTAAGAGAACACAACAATATCATTGCCAACTGTTCGTCCTTGATGTTCACCCATATATTCCGCAAATCTACCACAATCTTTATGAACGTATCAATGTGATCCCTGACATAGTGCAGTCCCTCATCTTCAATACATACAGCTGTTGCATCAAGTACGTCCGACTCGTCAGATTTTTCTTCGCATATAGTATCTCCAGCTTCTTACAAAGCTTGTCTCCAGTTCCTTCCTCGAACACATTCCGAGTACTTCTTTAGACAATGATAACTGCAACGCACTCAATGCCTTTCTCTCCATCTCTGATTTCTGAGTTTCCGTGACCTCCTGGTCAATCGTGTCTTCCTCAAAGACAATTTGATAGCACACGTCTCTCATCAGAAATGCTTTCATCTTCAGTCTCC
>JAULAV010005662.1:0-37663 GCA_030789695.1 Scilla litardierei
ACAAGTCCACCGGCCTACATCCGTTTTAATAATCTTGATTAGTGAATTCTAAAACAATTAAAATACTTTAAAATACTGATTTTTAGTCTTGATTAGCATGCAATTGGGTTGGGGGTTCTAGGGGTGCAAAACGTTACCTCAACACGACGCGAAAGCTACACCGGCGTCGGGTAGCGACGCCGGGGGTTGGAATAAAAGATCGCGCTCCAAGTCCAGATTCCAATTAGATTCCTCGCTGGAAATTTCAGAGCAATCAACCCGGGCGATGATTCCAGATTCCAAAGCTAATACGTGCGGCGACGGGCTACGACGTGCGACGACGTCGTACGCGACGGATCCTCGAAGAGCAAGCACCTAGGTGGGGCCCACAGTACTCCTAGGGACCTTTGGGGGACCCACAATAACTCTGGAGAACTTGGGGGGCCCACGGTGGCAAGCGGTGCGACGGATGCGGGGTTGCGACGAGTGGCTCTCGGTCGTACAGCCTCGGTGCGGGGAAATCTCTCGGTCAGACACTAGGAACGGCGCTGTGCGACGCTTTGGGTCGGTCGCAGCAGCGGGGGCGGGCGTTTCCTTCAGTCAGACCGGTCGGGGGCTTCGGTCTGCGCTTGGGATGCGAGGCGGGGCAGCATTGCAACGTGCAGCGCTTGGGCGCTCGGTCACAGCGGGCGGGGCGACCGGTCAGACACGGAGCGGAGCGGGGCGACGGGGCGGGTCGATGCGGAGCGCTTGTGCGGAGCGGGGCCTCGGTCAGACCGAGGGCCTCTCTCGGCCAAGCGGGGGAACGGGCGTGGGCGGCTGCTGCAGCGTGCGGACGGCGAGGATGTGGGGGCGGCTATCGGTCGGAGCGGGGCGACCGGTCAGAGCGGGGGAACGACGGTGTTTTCCTCGGTCGTACAGCAGCTGAACGTCGCAACGTTGCGACGAATCGTCGCAACGTCCAATTTCAAGTTTGGAAGAGGCTAGGGCTAATTTCTTGTGAAAATAGGTCTTGCTACGGGTTGTTTATATAGTGTAGATGGGTTGACTTGGTCTAGGGCTAAATCTAATAGGATTAGAAGTTCAAAAAGATTTAAAATTTGAAATTCAATTACTCCAACTCATCCAAGGGTTTGACCTGGTCCAAATGAGCTGGAAATTGGCTCAAAAATTCTTTAAAACGTTTAAAACTCAAATAAATTTTATTTGGCCGAAAATAATTTATAAATTAATTATTAAAAATAATATAAAACTTGTAAAAATTATAAAAGTGGTCAAATAAACTCCAAAAATTATAAAATAAATATCGTGGTGATCGTGGAGACGAATGTGAGCTATCTAAGAAGATAGATCTCAGTTTTGTCGTCGGACGACGAAACTAAAAATAGAAACGTCTCCCGTCAAGAGTGAGAATCGACACGTCTCGTCGAATAAGTTTAAATTGTGGGAAAACGACTCGAGAAACGTCGTTCCAATTTAGTGCCACTATTTAATACTCTCAGAGACGTTCACAACGGCATATCACACAAAAGTGTTCACAAACAAACAAAGTCTAAAACGTACACGTGCTCGATCAAAAGCACGTGCACGAACAACGTACAACGAAAAGTGGTCGTTACATCCTCCCCACCTTAGAACAAAGTCCGTCCTCGGACTTTCTAATATAGCTAGTCGCTCTAGTAACTACCCCAATCAAGTCATATAATAATTAAACCAGGTATAGTCATTACAAGTGCTTATATATGCACTAGGTAGTCAAACATTGATACTACCAACAAGTATATATATACATTCACGTACGTATACACTTATACCTATTATAGACAGTCAACTTCATACATGTATTTCAATCAGGTATTATAAACATACATCCCTTATATAACTGTTACTCACAAAACAATAGTTCAGATGCTTATATAAGTAGGATCTCACACTAGCAAATACAATCATTGCTCTACGTATAGATAGCTACCTATGCACAAACATCAAGGGTATACTACCCTCTAATATTCGTCCAATATCAAACATCTCAACACATATAGTCACAACATACCATTATTAAATCAAGTTCACTATATATATATATATATTCACCACTACTATAGTTTCACAATACATAGTCATTCCAATACATGCAAATAGTTCACCATATATTCACATCACGTACGGTCCTATAACTGTATTTACGACAAGCCAAATATATCATAGTCATCCATACCTATAACTAAGCACATACTTACCCGTGCATGGTGCACACCCATACACGCTAACATTCATTTACATACACCAATCATACCATTATATAACTAGCACACATACACCTAGTTTTAGCTAGTACACATATGTTCACGCAACAAGCCCTAATAAATAACTATACCACAAGACCAACCCTATAACTGTATACTGGTATAGCGACCAACAATCATGTGCGTAACACAACCAGGCACAAACACTCCTATTACTATACATACATCAAACATCGCTATATTCAAACTTCAGACATACATTCAATATACTTAGAGTATACCCACTCGAGCTTGAGTGAGACTTAATACATACTTCAGAATATTCTGTATACGTAACACGACATTCATACCTATACCAATACCACTCCAATATTTATATATGTCTACCAATACAACCATACGCATACCATAAGTCAATCACACTTTAATATTTAGTCAGGTAACACCCACATAGTTAAATCAATTTATATACCATAATAATAGTAACACAGACATCATCACACGTATATTTATACTACCCTCCCTAGTACAAACATTCATCGTATAGTCACACATAAGTAATGTATATATATTCACACCATAGCCTACTACCTATAATTAGTATACTAACACCTCTATACGTACATAGTTAAGATGTGCAATAGTCGTGTATACCTCACGGTATGCACGCATGCAACATCCCGCAAAAGCAAGCAATACCAATCAAACTTATAATCCTACTATCATATGTATAACACATATATAAAACATAACTACTTACATATAAGCACCATATATATCTACCTACGAGCACATACTCACTCGTACTAGTATATAGGTCACTCAATAAGCCTACTCTCTTAACCATACGTACTCTTATTATTATCACCACTAACATACACATAGCTTTACCAATCATTTTATTTCAACCCTTATAAGTATCTCTTACTACATACACACCTTAGATATTCAACGCTAACTCTTATATACACAGGCATCCCTAGTATAGTATAGCTATCCACACAAAAATCTATAACTACTAACACACAACAACTTCATACCATCACGAATAACTCCGAGTATATATATATATCACTCAATAGGCAACATCAATATACTATGGGAATTCTCATTCAAGCCCACGTACCCAACTTAGGTACGTGCACTACGACTACCTCACAAGGTCCAAGGGCCTACTAACAATTAAGGGTTGACACAGACATTGACGGACACTAAAGCCTAAGCAATAGAGGGAGGTCGAGGTCGAGGGCGTGACGAGGGAAGGATCGATAGGCACGAGTTCAGATAGGACGAATACAAGGAGATAGCTTGGTTAGACGAAACATAGACTCAATGGTGATGTTTAGGTCGTGGGAAAGGGAGATGTAGTGATGCTTAAAATAGGATACAGAAAGGGAAATAGGGTGAATAGCGTAAGCTAAAATACGTGGATTTTGAAAACTGTCTTTCTTCAAAAGTTGAAATCCCAGTCTAAAAAGAAATATTGGAGGTCGATAAAACGAGTTGTTCAAAATAAGTTTGAGTCGAATATTCATAATAAGAGAAAATGGTCTATTGGAAAAAATTTTATAAAAGGAAGTAAAATCATTTACACGAATATTAAGGATGTGGTTTAGAAAATTTATACGTCAGTAATTTAATATAATTTTGTCAAAAAGTTTTGGAAAGTCGAAGAATGAAATCAAGTAACGGAAAAATTTAAACTCAGGTTAAATGCTTTCAAAACTCTTTGGGCTATGGAAAATTGAGAATAATCAATTTTAAAACTACTTTTTAGAGAACCAAGGTTTGCCAAAAATGAGAAACAGAGTTACACAAGGTTCTTAATATACGAGCTCAACAAGTCTGGCACGGATATAAAAATAATTGAAATTCAATTTGGTTGAGAAATTTTTCTTAAAGCGTGTATGGTGAGCGGAAAGAAGATAATAGTAACTTAGCATAAGAATTATCAAGATCGAATAGCAAATCTTTAAAATCAAATCAGGGAGGGTCTGAAGCAGGAAGAGGTTATGAAAATAGAAATTTTGCAAAAATCTGAAATAGCGAGAACGGCCAACTTGCTGAAAGCTGAAATTCCATGTGTCTTGAAAGTATATTAAGGTAAACACGACGTATCATTCGAATAACACAAATGAGAGGGAAAATTATAAATCGAATTGGGCAGGGCAAAAGTAAAACTAATATATGAAAGAACGACACATTTACATAAGTATGAAAAATATAGGCTGGGAAAATACCGTAAGCTAGTATTCAAAAATTTCGACAAACGTTTTAAAAATTTAAATCAATGAAGGAGGATGAAATATAGGTATATTAAAATTTTGAACAAAATTAAACTTAGTGGAAGAGAAGATTGGAAAAATACTTCCAGAAGGTTCAAGTTTTGCAATGGCGATGTTTGAAAATTGACGACGATCGTCACGGGGCGATCTCGTGAATCGAGGCAAGGAATTTGGTTCGATGATCCAAACATACATACGCCTAGGATATGAATCTGAAGGATCTACGGGGAAACTCCTACGGTCAACCAACTAAAGATTAAGAACTAAGCGCTAAGACTTTCTAAGGAGCTAGACGGAAACGAAATGCGTTCAGCTTGGTCCGAAATCGATGAACCCAAGTGAACGACCAAAGGAAAATCCTAAAAGTCTAATATGGTCAAGGGTAAACAAGGGCCACTAAGGTAACTCCTACGAAGATTGAATCAATGGCTGACAGGGAGTCTAACTAACAATCAGAGGCCTCTAACTAGCAAACACGGACATCTAACTAAGCCTTCTTATCACCTAGGGTCCTAAGAAAACAACTTGACTCAGGGCTTCTGACTCGGATGTTGCAATTTATTTAATGGACATTCCATTATTATCGTTGTTTCGTTAATTCGCAATTGCAAGACTGGACCTGCATGGGCCACCAACAAAACCTGTCACGCCCCGCTTCTCAAAAACGTGGAGGCGAAGCGTGAGAAGGTCCGCTCAGACTTGAAGCTACAAAGCCGCAAGTCCGATAAGCGTCAATCACTTTAAACTGCAGGTCCTTGCAACGCGAAACGAAACAAAGATAATAATAACGATAGAGACAAAAAGAACATCTCAGAATATCCATAATAATAAATCTCAACATCTCAGAAAAGCCACCAGGCTAAAATAAAAGAGTCTAAAAGAGGCCCAGCATGGCCAACAAAGTACAAGGTACAACAACAAAGCAATGGTGCAAGCACCGACATCTAACAGCAACCTAAAGCAAAAGCAACGCCAACAGTCTCTAAAACTGGTCTCCGGTGTCCACGAACTCCTCGACGAACGTAGGCTCAGTGTCAGCAACTACCTCGTCCGCTACAACTATCTCTGGCTCAGGGTCTAACATGTGACACCCAAAGAGAAAGGGGCACATGTCAGCAAGTCTGGAAGACTTGTGCAAGTGAAACTGAAAGTACAAGTAAGAGCAACCTAGCAGTTCTAGTATGATGCAATGACATGGCAGTTAAAGTATGAGTGCAGCAGGTAAAGTAAAGTAAGGTAAAGTACGAGCATGGCATGACATTCACAAGACAAGTACATGACAAGTAAAGTAAGCACCTCGTGCACAGAGATTCCGTCTTTTGGCTAGAGTGGCTGCGCGGGCCAACTCCTAGGCTCAAGTAACCGTTTATCCCTACCCCTCCACGTGTATCGGGCATTGGTTTCTAGCCAACACATGAGGCCCGCTTCTGGTCCACGAGCCAGGAAGTGTGTAAACAAGTATGGCGTAGGGGTGCACCTAGCCGGACAAGTAGTACGAGGACAAGTATTGTAGCGTGTGCTACGATGCAACAATCAATGCATGGATGACATGGCATGACAAGTAGTAAAGCGTACAAGTAAAAAAAGTAAACGTGACAGTTTAGCATGCATGAATGACAAGTTTAAGGGTTGGATCTAGCTTCGTTGTCAAGCTAGATCATTTAGGTGACGGATCTAGTTTCGTTGTCAAACTAGATCAAGTAGGCGTCTAGCCAGCTATCATTTAACTGACTAGTCTCTTTTACGCTAAAAGCAAGGAAGTGGCCTAAAAACATGGCCCTACACAAGAGTTGGCAAGTTTCACTTGCCTGCAACTATCACGTCAAGAAAACACCGTCCAACGAGTCCAAAGTCACGATTCCTACGTGCACAAGTCCACCGGCCTACATCCGTTTTATTAATCTTGATTAGTGAATTCTAAAACATTTAAAATACTTTAAAATACTGATTTTTAGTCTTGATTAGCATGCAATTGGGTTGGGGGTCCTAGGGGTGCAAAACGTTACCTCAACACGACGCGAAAGCTACACCGGCGTCGGGTAGCGACGCCGGGGGTTGGAATAAAAGATCGCGCTCCAAGTCCAGATTCCAATTAGATTCCTCGCTGGAAATTTCAGAGCAATCAACCCGGGCGACGATTCCAGATTCCAAAGCTAATACGTGCGGCGACGGGCTACGACGTGCGACGACGTCGTACGCGACGGATCCTCGAAGAGCAAGCACCTAGGTGGGGCCCACAGTACTCCTAGGGACCTTTGGGGGACCCACAATAACTCTGGAGAACTTGGGGGGCCCACGGTGGCAAGCGGTGCGACGGATGCGGGGTTGCGACGAGTGGCTCTCGGTCGTACAGCCTCGGTGCGGGGAAATCTCTCGGTCAGACACTAGGAACGGCGCTGTGCGACGCTTTGGGTCGGTCGCAGCAGCGGGGGCGGGCGTTTCCTTCGGTCAGACCGGTCGGGGGCTTCGGTCGTGCACTTGGGATGCGAGGCGGGGCAGCGTTGCAACGTGCAGCGCTTGGGCGCTCGGTCACAACGGGCGGGGCGACCGGTCAGACACGGAGCGGAGCGGGGCGACGGGGCGGGTCGATGCGGAGCGCTTGTGCGGAGCGGGGCCTCGGTCAGACCGAGGGCCTCTCTCGGCCAAGCGGGGGAACGGGCGTGGGCGGCTGCTGCAGCGTGCAGACGGCGAGGATGCGGGGGCGGCTATCGGTCGGAGCGGGGCGACCGGTCAGAGCGGGGGAACGGCGGTGTTTTCCTCGGTCGTACAGCAGCTGAACGTCGCAACGTTGCGACGAATCGTCGCAACGTCCAATTTCAAGTTTGGAAGAGGCTAGGGCTAATTTCTTGTGAAAATAGGTCTTGCTAGGGGTTGTTTATATAGTGTAGATGGGTTGACTTGGTCTAGGGCTAAATCTAATAGGATTAGAAGTTCAAAAAGATTTAAAATTTGAAATTCAATTACTCCAACTCATCCAAGGGTTTGACCTGGTCCAAATGAGCTGGAAATTGGCTCAAAAATTCTTTAAAACGTTTAAAACTCAAATAAATTTTATTTGGCCGAAAATAATTTATAAATTAATTATTAAAAATAATATAAAACTTGTAAAAATTATAAAAGTGGTCAAATAAACTCCAAAAATTATAAAATAAATATCGTGGTGATCGTGGAGACGAATGTGAGCTAACTAAGAAGACGGATCTCAGTTTTGTCGTCGGACGACGAAACTAAAAATAGAAACGTCTCCCGTCAAGAGTGAGAATCGACACGTCTCGTCGAATAAGTTTAAATTGTGGGAAAACGACTCGAGAAACGTCGTTCCAATTTAGTGCCACTATTTAATACTCTCAGAGACGTTCACAACGGCATATCACAGAAAATTGTTCACAAACAAACAAAGTCTAAAACGTACACGTGCTCGATCAAAAGCACGTGCACGAACAACGTACAACGAAAAGTGGTCGTTACATCCTCCCCACCTTAGAACAAAGTCCGTCCTCGGACTTTCTAATATAGCTAGTCGCTCTAGTAACTACCCCAATCAAGTCATATAATAATTAAACCAGGTATAGTCATTACAAGTGCTTATATATGCACTAGGTAGTCAAACATTGATACTACCAACAAGTATATATATACATTCACGTACGTATACACTTATACCTATTATAGACAGTCAACTTCATACATGTATTTCAATCAGGTATTATAAACATACATCCCTTATATAACTGTTACTCACAAAACAATAGTTCAGATGCTTATATAAGTAGGATCTCACACTAGCAAATACAATCATTGCTCTACGTATAGATAGCTACCTATGCACAAACATCAAGGGTATACTACCCTCTAATATTCGTCCAATATCAAACATCTCAACACATATAGTCACAACATACCATTATTAAATCAAGTTCACTATATATATATATATATTCACCACTACTATAGTTTCACAATACATAGTCATTCCAATACATGCAAATAGTTCACCATATATTCACATCACGTACGGTCCTATAACTGTATTTACGACAAGCCAAATATATCATAGTCATCCATACCTATAACTAAGCACATACTTACCCGTGCATGGTGCACACCCATACACGCTAACATTCATTTACATACACCAATTATACCATTATATAACTAGCACACATACACCTAGTTTTAGCTAGTACACATATGTTCACGCAACAAGCCCTAATAAATAACTATACCACAAGACCAACCCTATAACTGTATACTGGTATAGCGACCAACAATCATGTGCGTAACACAACCAGGCACAAACACTCCTATTACTATACATACATCAAACATCGCTATATTCAAACTTCAGACATACATTCAATATACTTAGAGTATACCCACTCGAGCTTGAGTGAGACTTAATACATACTTCAGAATATTCTGTATACGTAACACGACATTCATACCTATACCAATACCACTCCAATATTTATATATGTCTACCAATACAACCATACGCATACCATAAGTCAATCACACTTTAATATTTAGTCAGGTAACACCCACATAGTTAAATCAATTTATATACCATAATAATAGTAACACAGACATCATCACACGTATATTTATACTACCCTCCCTAGTACAAACATTCATCGTATAGTCACACATAAGTAATGTATATATATTCACACCATAGCCTACTACCTATAATTAGTATACTAACACCTCTATACGTACATAGTTAAGATGTGCAATAGTCGTGTATACCTCACGGTATGCACGCATGCAACATCCCGCAAAAGCAAGCAATACCAATCAAACTTATAATCCTACTATCATATGTATAACACATATATAAAACATAACTACTTACATATAAGCACCATATATATCTACCTACGAGCACATACTCACTCGTACTAGTATATAGGTCACTCAATAAGCCTACTCTCTTAACCATACGTACTCTTATTATTATCACCACTAACATACACATAGCTTTACCAATCATTTTATTTCAACCCTTATAAGTATCTCTTACTACATACACACCTTAGATATTTCAACGCTAACTCTTATATACACAGGCATCCCTAGTATAGTATAGCTATCCACACAAAAATCTATAACTACTAACACACAACAACTTCATACCATCACGAATAACTCCGAGTATATATATATATCACTCAATAGGCAACATCAATATACTATGGGAATTCTCATTCAAGCCCACGTACCCAACTTAGGTACGTGCACTACGACTACCTCACAAGGTCCAAGGGCCTACTAACAATTAAGGGTTGACACAGACATTGACGGACACTAAAGCCTAAGCAATAGAGGGAGGTCGAGGTCGAGGGCGTGACGAGGGAAGGATCGATAGGCACGAGTTCAGATAGGACGAATACAAGGAGATAGCTTGGTTAGACGAAACATAGACTCAATGGTGATGTTTAGGTCGTGGGAAAGGGAGATGTAGTGATGCTTAAAATAGGATACAGAAAGGGAAATAGGGTGAATAGCGTAAGCTAAAATACGTGGATTTTGAAAACTGTCTTTCTTCAAAAGTTGAAATCCCAGTCTAAAAAGAAATATTGGAGGTCGATAAAACGAGTTGTTCAAAATAAGTTTGAGTCGAATATTCATAATAAGAGAAAATGGTCTATTGGAAAAAATTTTATAAAAGGAAGTAAAATCATTTACACGAATATTAAGGATGTGGTTTAGAAAATTTATACGTCAGTAATTTAATATAATTTTGTCAAAAAGTTTTGGAAAGTCGAAGAATGAAATCAAGTAACGGAAAAATTTAAACTCAGGTTAAATGCTTTCAAAACTCTTTGGGCTATGGAAAATTGAGAATAATCAATTTTAAAACTACTTTTTAGAGAACCAAGGTTTGCCAAAAATGAGAAACAGAGTTACACAAGGTTCTTAATATACGAGCTCAACAAGTCTGGCACGGATATAAAAATAATTGAAATTCAATTTGGTTGAGAAATTTTTCTAAAAGCGTGTATGGTGAACGGAAAGAAGATAATAGTAACTTAGCATAAGAATTATCAAGATCGAATAGCAAATCTTTAAAATCAAATCAGGGAGGGTCTGAAGCAGGAAGAGGTTATGAAAATAGCAATTTTGCAAAAATCTGAAATAGTGAGAACGGCCAACTTGCTGAAAGCTGAAATTCCATGTGTCTTGAAAGTATATTAAGGTAAACACGACGTATCATTCGAATAACACAAATGAGAGGGAAAATTATAAATCGAATTGGGCAGGGCAAAAGTAAAACTAATATATGAAAGAACGACACATTTGCATAAGTATGAAAAATATAGGCTGGGAAAATACCGTAAGCTAGTATTCAAAAATTCCGACAAACGTTTTAAAAATTTAAATCAATGAAGGAGGATGAAATATAGGTATATTAAAATTTTGAACAAAATTAAACTTAGTGGAAGAGAAGATTGGAAAAATACTTCCAGAAGGTTCAAGTTTTGCAATGGCGATGTTTGAAAATTGACGACGATCGTCACGGGGCGATCTCGTGAATCGAGTCAAGGAATTTGGTTCGATGATCCAAACATACATACGCCTAGGATATGAATCTGAAGGATCTACAGGGAAACTCCTACGGTCAACCAACTAAAGATTAAGAACTAAGCGCTAAGACTTTCTAAGGAGCTAGACGGAAACGAAATGCGTTCAGCTTGGTCCGAAATCGATGAACCCAAGTGAACGACCAAAGGAAAATCCTAAAAGTCTAATATGGTCAAGGGTAAACAAGGGCCACTAAGGTAACTCCTACAAAGATTGAATCAATGGCTGACAGGGAGTCTAACTAACAATCAGAGGCCTCTAACTAGCAAACACGGACATCTAACTAAGCCTTCTTATCACCTAGGGTCCTAAGAAAACAACTTGACTCAGGGCTTCTGACTCGGATGTTGCAATTTATTTAATGGACATTCCGTTATTATCGTTGTTTCGTTAATTCGCAATTGCAAGACTGGACCTGCATGGGCCACCAACAAAACCTGTCACGCCCCGCTTCCCAAAAACGTGGAGGCGAAGCGTGAGAAGGTCCGCTCAGACTTGAAGCTACAAAGCCGCAAGTCCGATAAGCGTCAATCACTTTAAACTGCAGGTCCTTGCAACGCGAAACGAAACAAAGATAATAATAACGATAGAGACAAAAAGAACATCTCAGAATATCCATAATAATAAATCTCAACATCTCAGAAAAGCCACCAGGCTAAAATAAAAGAGTCTAAAAGAGGCCCAGCATGGCCAACAAAGTACAAGGTACAACAACAAAGCAATGGTGCAAGCACCGACATCTAACAGCAACCTAAAGCAAAAGCAACGCCAACAGTCTCTAAAACTGGTCTCCGGTGTCCACGAACTCCTCGACGAACGTAGGCTCAGTGTCAGCAACTACCTCGTCCGCTACAACTATCTCTGGCTCAGGGTCTAACATATGACACCCAAAGAGAAAGGGGCACATGTCAGCAAGTCTGGAAGACTTGTGCAAGTGAAACTGAAAGTACAAGTAAGAGCAACCTAGCAGTTCTAGTATGATGCAATGACATGGCAGTTAAAGTATGAGTGCAGCAGGTAAAGTAAAGTAAGGTAAAGTACGAGCATGGCATGACATTCACAAGACAAGTACATGACAAGTAAAGTAAGCACCTCGTGCACAGAGATTCCGTCTTTTGGCTAGAGTGGCTGCGCGGGCCAACTCCTAGGCTCAAGTAACCGTTTATCCCTACCCCTCCACGTGTATCGGGCATTGGTTTCTAGCCAACACATGAGTGCCGCTTCTGGTCCACGAGCCAGGAAGTGTGTAAACAAGTATGGCGTAGGGGTGCACCTAGCCGGACAAGTAGTACGAGGACAAGTATTGTAGCGTGTGCTACGATGCAACAATCAATGCATGGATGACATGGCATGACAAGTAGTAAAGAGTACAAGTAAAAAAAGTAAACGTGACAGTTTAGCATGCATGAATGACAAGTTTAAGGGTTGGATCTAGCTTCGTTGTCAAGCTAGATCATTTAGGTGACGGATCTAGTTTCGTTGTCAAACTAGATCAAGTAGGCGTCTAGCCAGCTATCATTTCACTGACTAGTCTCTTTTACGCTAAAAGCAAGGAAGTGGCCTAAAAACATGGCCCTACACAAGAGTTGGCAAGTTTCACTTGCCTGCAACTATCACGTCAAGAAAACACCGTCCAACGAGTCCAAAGTCACGATTCCTACGTGCACAAGTCCACCGGCCTACATCCGTTTTATTAATCTTGATTAGTGAATTCTAAAACATTTAAAATACTTTAAAATACTGATTTTTAGTCTTGATTAGCATGCAATTGGGTTGGGGGTCCTAGGGGTGCAAAACGTTACCTCAACACGACGCGAAAGCTACACCGGCGTCGGGTAGCGACGCCGGGGGTTGGAATAAAAGATCGCGCTCCAAGTCCAAATTCCAATTAGATTCCTCGCTGGAAATTTCAGAGCAATCAACCCGGGCGAAGATTCCAGATTCCAAAGCTAATACATGCGACGACGGGCTACGACGTGCGACGACGTCGTACGCAACGGATCCTCGAAGAGCAAGCACCTAGGTGGGGCCCACAGTACTCCTAGGGACCTTTGGGGGACCCACAATAACTCTGGAGAACTTGGGGGGCCCACGGTGGCAAGCGGTGCGACGGATGCGGGGTTGCGACGAGTGGCTCTCGGTCGTACAGCCTCGGTGCGGGGAAATCTCTCGGTCAGACACTAGGAACGGCGCTGTGCGACGCTTTGGGTCGGTCGCAGCAGCGGGGGCGGGCGTTTCCTTCGGTCAGACCGGTCGGGGGCTTCGGTCGTGCGCTTGGGATGCGAGGCGGGGCAGCGTTGCAACGTGCAGCGCTTGGGCACTCGGTCACAGCGGGCGGGGCGACCGGTCAGACACGGAGCGGAGCGGGGCGACGGGGCGGGTCGATGCGGAGCGCTTGTGCGGAGCGGGGCCTCGGTCAGACCGAGGGCCTCTCTCGGCCAAGCGGGGGAACGGGCGTGGGCGGCTGCTGCAGCGTGCGGACAGCGAGGATGCGGGGGCGGCTATCGGTCGGAGCGGGGCGACCGGTCAGAGCGGGGGAACGGCGGTGTTTTCCTCGGTCGTACAGCAGCTGAACGTCGCAACGTTGCGACGAATCGTTGCAACGTCCAATTTCAAGTTTGGAAGAGGCTAGGGCTAATTTCTTGTGAAAATAGGTCTTGCTAGGGGTTGTTTATATAGTGTAGATGGGTTGACTTGGTCTAGGGCTAAATCTAATAGGATTAGAAGTTCAAAAAGATTTAAAATTTGAAATTCAATTACTCCAACTCATCCAAGGGTTTGACCTGGTCCAAATGAGCTGGAAATTGGCTCAAAAATTCTTTAAAACGTTTAAAACTCAAATAAATTTTATTTGGCCGAAAATAATTTATAAATTAATTATTAAAAATAATATAAAACTTGTAAAAATTATAAAAGTGGTCAAATAAACTCCAAAAATTATAAAATAAATATCATGGTGATCGTGGAGACGGATGTGAGCTAACTAAGAAGACGGATCTCAGTTTTGTCGTCGGACGACGAAACTAAAAATAGAAACGTCTCCCGTCAAGAGTGAGAATCGACACGTCTCGTCGAATAAGTTTAAATTGTGGGAAAACGACTCGAGAAACGTCGTTCCAATTTAGTGCCACTATTTAATACTCTCAGAGACGTTCACAACGGCATGTCACACAAAAGTGTTCACAAACAAACAAAGTCTAAAACGTACACGTGCTCGATCAAAAGCACGTGCACGAACAACGTACAACGAAAAGTGGTCGTTACAAGAGCGCCTCTACTTTCCAATAGTCGCTAGATGAGTGAAACTTGTATAGATGAGTGATGATTGCATTTGCTTTCAGAACATGATGGATGTATAAATGAATAAGAGATGATTTTATAGATACATAGGAAATCTGCTAGCCAGAAGCTTGTACAGATCAGGGGGACTCCCTCGATAGTCATACTCTTTTCCCTTAAGCTGCTGGTTTTTCCCACTGGGTTTTCCACAGCTAAGGTTTTAACGAGGCAACCACAATGGCTCTGGATCCAAAAGTATCCATTCCATTAGCATACTGAATCCTGAAGTATTCATATGCTTAACCCAAGGTAATGGAAAGATGAGGGGGAGTGTTGTGAGTTGAGGGAGGCCTTTGGCCTCCTTCCCCTCATCATCTCATCATTACTCCCCACTAAGTTAGTGGGGAGTCCCTTGGACTCCAAAATTCTATTTCATTGAATATATAGAGAGCCATGGTTTATGCCATGGCTACTCCTGATGAGAGATTATGTTACTCTTCTTCTAATCTTCTTCAACATGAAACTGATAATAAAGTGCTTATTGAAAAGATGTGCTTGCTAAATAACAAGCTTAAAGAAAAGATAATTGATTTTTAAAAGAAAGCTGAAAACACGAAAAAGAATGAAGATGACAATAAGAAAGCTTTCATTAGTAAATGCACTTTGCTTGTGAACGAAAATGCTCATTTGAAATCTAAAGTCATGAACATAGAATTGACCATTAAAAAATTTGGTGTGGAAAAACAATCATTGGATATAATTCTTGGGAACCAAATATATGGCAATAATAGGCGAGGACTAGGATATTGTTTTAAAAATATTGAAAAGTCAAAATATAGAAAAGTTCACATTGAAACAACAAATGTTGGAAATATTCATGCAAAGTGCTTTACATGTGGTTGCGTTGGTCATACCCCTTATTATTGCAAATATAGGAACAAGAACATTAAGTTCAAGCAAATATGTGTTCCAAAAATTTTGATGACTAGCGTGAGTGGACCTTGTTGGATTCAAAGGTCACACATAACATCTTCCGTGTAGGTAAGATGGAGGTGGCGAGGAGCTATGAATTGGATGATGCATTTTTAGTTCCTTAGCCAAACGACGACGAGAATGTATAGTTTCTACTTTGAACTTAATGCATACCTTCATAGCATTTTGTGTGTGCTTGATTTGTTTTTATGTGTTTGCTAGTTTGTTTGCTTTCTAGCTTGTTTAGTTCTTTATAAAGAAAAATAAAAAAAAATTGAAAAATACAAAAAGCAAAAAAAATGGTGCTTAATGTATATCTTTCTTTTGAATCATTTAAGTAGAATTAATGGATGATAATCACATCCATGTAGAAATTGATGTATTATTGTTATGGCTACATGTTCAGGTTTGATTTTCTAAATAGTCATGACATGTTCAATGATTTGAATAATATGATTTCTACACCTACACTTTCACTTCCACGAGCATTAAATTTTGTTGTACATTTGGAGACATCTTTTATGAAATATTGGAAAGTGATTGTAGGATGAAAATTAATTGAAAATCTACGGGATATGATGTGTCATGCCTTGGATAAAAAACAGAGCTCAAAATAATTGAAATGAAAAAAATATGCATAAATGGAAAAAAAAGAAAATAGCTCCTAATGAAAAATGGATACGATTTATGGCAACGACACTACCCACAAGCATCCAACATAAGTTTTAAGAGTAAACTTTAGCGTTGGTGTTCTACTCGTTAAGCAATGCCACCCTCACATCTAAGAGTCCTTATAGGCTATGTTTTTGAGTGTGGTACCTTGAACTCATTTTTAATGAGATGGAGAAAATCAATCCTAGGTGATATCATATTACTTGGAAAATATGGATTGGTTTTGGTTGAATTTCTTTAAAGTTCTCCTCATGTGCTTCAATGTTTAATCATTACACTTACACGTTGGTGTGGAAGTCCTTGTTATAATTTTCAGTGGATTTAACTTGCTTATTATGCGAATGTCTACATGCAAGTGTATGTCGCAATTTATAATTCTCACTTTTTGCATGTGGTATGAATTTGACTTCGGATATACACTTTTGATGATAACAAAAGGGGGAGAAATAATTGTAGAAGATTTGTGCATTAATGCTTATGATTATATGGATACATGCATGTATGTGCATATACGAATATTGGTTTAAGGGGGAGCTTTAATGAATAATGAATGAATGCATGTGCTTAATAAATATGTGAATATATGTTCTAGAGGGAGCATGAATATAGGCAGAGCATGAATATAGGCGGAGCATGCTTGTATGAACATCATTTTTATATTGTTTAGCATGCTTGTATTTGCACATCATTGTCATACTTGTTGTATATTGCATACATCCTCCATCATCACACTTCACACACACATGTCACGATGATATTATATGAATCGTTATGGCTTAAATCTTATATTGGTTTGTCGTCATCAAAAGGTGGAGATTGTTGGATACAACGTGTTGTTGGATACAACGATCGATAACTTCATGTTTGATGATAACAAGCATGTGTGAACGATTTGATGTGTGTGCTAAGTGATGGAAAATTTGATATTCATTAGCAAAGTGGACTTGGTCAAATATAGAGATAATGTGTCACGCCCCGCTTCCCAAAAACGTGGAGGCGAAGCATTAGAAGATCCGCTCAGACTTGAAGCTACAAAGCTGCAAGTCCGATAAGCGTCAATCAAATTTAAAACTGCAGGTCCTTGCAACGCGAGCGAAACAAGATAATAATAATGAAATGAGACAAAAGAATAATCTCAGAATATCCATAAATATAGATTCCAACATCGCAGAAAAGCCACCAGGCTGAAATAAAAGAGAGTCTAAAGGCCCAAACATGGCCAACAAAAGTACATCGTACAAAACAAGGTGACACGCACCGACAACTAACAACAAAGCTAAAACAAAAGAAGCTCAGCAAAGTCACCAAGAAAGATCACTGGCATCCACAAAACTCCCCCTAGGCAGACATGGACTCAGGCTCAGCGTCAGCAAAACACCACGTACTCAGCAACGGTCTCTGGCTCAGGGTCTAACATGTGACACCTAAAAGAGCAAGAGGCACATGTCAGCAAGTCTGGAAGACTTGTACAAGGAAACTGAAAATAGGTGAAAGTAAAGCTACCTAGCAGTTCTAGCATAATGCAATGACATGGCAGTTAAAGTTATGAGTGCAGCAGGAAAGGAAAAACAACAAGTAAACTTGCATGGCATGGCAAGTGTGGCAAAACTATAAACATTTACAAGGATTTCTCTAGTCACGTTTTCATGTCATGTGCAGAGTTTATGCCTTACAGCTGAAATAGCTTACTTTCACACTGAGTGGCCGCTTAACTCCGCCCCAAACCTAGAGTTTACGCCTTACAGCTGCAGTTGCTGATCAGGCAGACTCCCAGCTGATTGGCCGCTTAACTCTTACCCCTCCCACGTGTATCGAGCCAGGGCCTTACCCCCGAACGGTAATGCTCGCTTCTGGATCACGAGCCAGGAAGTGTTTTTCATGTTGGCATAGGGGTGCACCTAGCCCGGGACAAGCAAGTACAAGTATGTAGCGTGTGCTACGAATGCGACATTCAATGCATGGATAACATGACATGGCAAGTAGTAAAGGTTACAGTAAGAAAATTAAACATGACAGTTTAGTATGCATGATCAACAAGTTTAAAGAGTTGGATCTAGCTTCGTTGTCAAGCTAGATCATTTAGGTGACGGATCTAGTTTCGTTGTCAAACTAGATCAAGTAGGCGTCTAGCCAGCTATCATTTCACTGACTAGTCTCTTTTACGCTAGGAACAAGGAAGTGGCCTAAAAACATGGCCCTACACAAGAGTTGGCCGAAATTAATTTAAAAATTAATTATTAAAAATATTATAAAACTTGTTAAAAATATAAAAGTGGTCAAATAAACTCCAAAAATTATAAAATAAATATCGGGATGATCGTGATGATGAGAGTGAGCTAACTAAGAAGAAGGATCTCAATTTTGACGTCGGACGACGAAGCTAAAAATAGAAACGTCTCCCGTCAAAAGTGAAAATCGCCACATCTCATCGAGTAAGATTAAATTGTGGGAAAACGACTCGAGAAAAGTCGTTCCAAATTAGTGCCACTATTTAATACTCTCAGAGACGTTCACAACGGAATATCACACGAAAGTGTTCACAAACAAACAAAGTCTAAAACACACACGTGCACGGCCAAAAGCACGTGCACGAACAACGTACAACGAAAAGTGGTCGTTACATAATGGCTACACATATTGGACTAAGGCAAAGATGGGGAGAAAAGGATGGAATTATTTCAAATTCATATTTGATTTGATTCAAATCAATTGGTGCATGAATCAAATCCTATTCAAACCTCCTACACAAATGAAGACTTAGTCAAAGATGAAGAGATATGGAGAATCTCATGCAAATCAATTGTGATTACATGAGATCTAATTCTAATCATATAGCCATTCAAATTTAAACTCCATATTGAATAATGATTGAAGAGATCTTCCATGGTGATTCATTCAAATCTTATTCAAGTTAGGATTCCATCCAATCTCCTCCATAAATTGGATTCTATTTGATTCTAATCGATCCAATCCTCGCCTATATAAACCCATATTCAAAGGAGAGAAAAGAGAGAGGGCATCTAAAGAGAGAAATCGGCCAACACAAAGGGGAGAGCATCAAGGCTGCAAGTTTCATGTTAAAACCCCTTAGGTGCACACGTTGCTAGTATTAAACATCTATTGCACAAACTTGCTTCTCCTATCTCCTATTGCACAAGATTGCTAACCTCAAACTCCTCCATTGTGCAACATAGCCAAGAGCTCTTCATTTCCTTGCCAAAGCTCCATTTCCCTAAGCTTCAAGTCCAAAAACATCAAGCTTCCATCCACTTCTATGCCGCAAACATAAAAGGGCCAAAGAACTCCATAGCTATCATCTACCAAAAGCCAAAGACTCCATTACGCAAAGCTTCAAAGTCACATCTTCCATCTAGCCACTAGCAAGCATCAAGAGCCCCATCATCACAGTCATGCAAGGAGGAGGAACCATCATCAAGATACCAAGGAGAGACTTATACAAACTATTGAGAAGGAGGAGTTCAATTGAGGTCAATGTTTTCATTGGGATCAGCTCTCGGCAACCAAGCCCTCAACCACACAACAAAACTCATGGCCGAGTACTGTTGCAGCCGTAAAGAGCACTGGCCATGCACTACTGCAGCATCCCAGCATAGAGCACTGGCCAAGCACTGGCCGAGCACTGCTGTAGCTGCAAAGAGCACTGGCTAAGCACTGCTTCACCACCATCCCAGCATAAGGCCGCAACTTGAATTTGCTTATAGATGGGACTTCTAGAGATAACTACATCCTGTCAGATTCGATCTGACCTGAGCTAATTGGCAGAGACGACTATGCTTACACAAACTGAGATTTACTGAACTCTTTTTTGTTATATTTGTGAAGTAGTGTAGCGATCTTTGTAGGTGAAAATGTACCATATTTGTGATACTTTTGAGGTCTTGTCTAGTTGGTGCTAGACAAAAGGGTCTTGACGAGTTGGTGCTTGTCAAGATAGAGCATTTACTAGGTTGATAGTGTTATGCACTTTGGGAGTGTGGTACAAACTAGGTGAGAGTTGAGTTTGGTGCTCGTAGCTCATTGTAGTTGTAAAAAAGTAACATATTAATGCTTGTATCTGCTTTGGGCCTGGAATAGGTCATGGGTGTGACCGAACGAGGGTAAATCTGCATGTGCACCCTGTGATTTCTTATCTGTATCTAATTATAACTGTATGTGATTGCTGAATAATTTCATGTGTTCGCGAGAATTTTTTTAGCCTATTCACCCCCCTCTCGGCTTAGATCTATATCCAACATGGTGCTGGTGGTTACAGCATGACGCGAGGTGGGAGTGCCACGTCGATGGGCGGCAGCAGCGGCGGCGACGTCGGGAAGGGAGAGGGGTCGCCGGTGCTTGTCGTGAGAAGAAGGGAGAGGGAGAGCTTCGCGGCGTCGGGGCTCTGGGGTCTGCGGGCAGTGGAGGCACAACGGAGGTACTGGCAGACGAGGAGACGGTGAAGAGCATGGGCTAGCTTGGTGAGGGGGGTGCAGGCTGTGGGGGTGGCATGAGTTTATGTTGATGGGAGGGAGAGAGTTTTTGTATGTGTTTGCATGCAGGAGGGGAAGGGAATAAATATGACTTATAATGGTTTTAAATAATAGAAATAATTATTTATGAAATAATTATTATTGTAATAAGTTCAGATCCTAAAAAGTTGGATCTGACCAACTTAAGAGGCCATTTAAGGGGGTTGTTAGGGTAAATGTAAATAGATTAGGGTAAGTAGTGAAAGTGATTAATAAAAACGATGTAATACTACGCCGTTTTTTGTACACGACTCCGAAGAATTCCCAAAAAATTACCACGGGTTTGGATCATTGTGAGGATCACAAATACAAAGTCCATTTTAGAGTTTGAGCTATGGAGATACGAGTTTTGGGCCACAACATTTGGGGTATGGGTTTGCGGGTTCTAGGGCGATTCGACTCCATAAAAATTAGAAAATAATACTGGGAGTACTAAATGACTATATGATCATATTGTAAAAATTTGAAATCGTTTTGATAACGTTTATTTGGAAAATTAATAGATACGGCTATATCAGTAACAATTGAATATAAAATATTATATAAATTATTTAGAAGTATTTGATGATACTCGAACTTACTAAAATATATTATAACTATTTTGATTATTCAAAAATTTTTTATAAAGAATTTTGAAACCATATTTGATGTAAAACTCCTGACAAACCAATTTAAAATACTTTAAAATATGAAAATACGTGAAATACGTAAATACTCGTATCGATCAATACGGGCCATCACATCGTACCCACATGTTAAGGCCAAAAGGACTGAGACAGTTGTCAGGCTGACGTAGGACCCTGGGGCTGAGTTGGAGCCTCGTCAGCCGATGGAGTGGGACCCGAGGTTGGAAGAACTAAGGTCGTGTGATGGATGTAGATGATGATGTGGTGCTCGATCGACCTTCGGACAACTGACGTGTCGGTCGTTTGAGGCTAGGAGCTCGGTAACGACCTTTGAACATTGGATGGAGACTCGTCGATCTGCACCACAGGGACACGTTAGGAGGGTCAGATCTGGGTTCTGACCCAAATCCCCTCCGATGCTTAAGTTAGTATGTGAAATTAATGATGAGAGGGAGCTAGGAGCAGTTGAGATCGACCCACTGAGGTTTGCCTCAGATTTTGCTAGTTCTATAGAGTAAGAAATATCAACTGAGAAAAGTGGAGTTCTATATCTTAGACCTCATACCTTGGAATGGAACCCATTTACCATTGTCCTTCTGTCCATTTATAGGCGGTTCCTCTCGGATTGTGTGTAACCGTCCCTCATTGATTCGGGCATAATCTCCTCCGGGATTCGGGGTAACGGCTGCCCATTTACTCGGCCCCATTAACCTTCCCCTGAATATTGGCGCACGCCTAACGGTTGAACGACCCGTTCGTATGACTAAGCAATGCCACGCTCTGAGCGGCAGGTATCGGGTTACGGGCGCCTTACGGGTCAGGTGTTTGGATAGTCCAATAGGGTCCACACCCGTGCACTAACAATGGCCCCCATCATTCGTGCCTTGATGTTGCGTCAACTATCTTCTTAAATTCGCACGGTTCTCAAAACATTTGATTAGATTTGTGCTGCCAAAACCCTTTCATGTTTGAACTGATCTCTACCGCTTCTTATGGCCTGCTCCAGACATGTGTCGTGCATTGACTGTTAGCCGGTTGAATTTCTTCATACAAGATGAAAAGCGAGGAAGAAGAAGAGATCTTTTCACTTCGTCTTCCTTCTTGCCTCAAAAGCTTGCTTCCATCGTTGTCTCCCCGAAGATCTCTTGCTTTCCTTAAGGTATTCCCCCCTGACTGATTTTGATTCTCTCCAGATTCGTCAGGTATGTTTGCTTTGGTTGTGATGAAGGAGCCATCCTACGATGAGCTCATGGCGTGCCTTCGGCCTCCACGATGCGTGCAGGTTCCTAGAAGGGGAAAAGGAGTTTGGATAGAACCAGCAGAGCTCAAAGGTTCCCGAAGTTATCCTAGAGATGGCCCCCAGATTTTCCCTCGATCTGACCACTGAGGTCTGGCGATGTTATTTTTGTCATCCTTTTAGGGTTAGAGTACCTAATTTTGATGAGAGAGAGTGTTTTCCATGGAAGAGTGAGGTGGGGGTGTATCTTAAAGCTTTTCATCTAGGTCTTCGGTTCCCCCTTCACCCATTTATCGTAGAGGTTTTGTGCTCTTTGGAGCTTTCTATTTGTAGACTTGGTCCTCAAGCTTTTCCCCCATTAGTTGGCCTCATTGTGCTGTGTGAGCTCTGTGGGGTTCGACCGACCCTCGGGCTATTCAGATACTTCTTTAGGATTGTTCCGACCCTCGCCGAGTGTGGTCCATTTTGCTGCTCGCCCTGGAACGAGGCTCATATACGACTTTTCGATTTTCGACCCTGGGTGTGAGGATACCTTTGTGTTTGTCATCCTTCCTTATCTAGGTCGGCTGCTCAATGCTTGGAGTTCTCCGAATCCTGGGCTTGCATAAGAGTCTAGGTTATCAATAGAGGAGGTCAGAGCCAGGTTATCGCCGGACGAGGCTGAGGCGGTGAAACTCCTTTTGAGGTGCCCGAGGTGAGAAAGGTCGACTCGGAATTTGTTGGATGATCATACGTTGAAGACCATTTTGTGGAGCCTGGGTAATGTATTTTGACTCTATGTCTTTATCTTTGCCGCTCATGATAATTATATCTGTAGTTTGTAGATATGACTAACAGGAACCGACGGAGTAGTGATTCCGGTATGGACCGAGTTTGGATGGAGCAGCAGAAGATGACGAGAAGCGTCGAATGGTCGGGCGCCCGTGCTGAAAGGTCGAGGGCACGCGTCGAGGGGTCTAGCTCTCGGTCACCTCTACCAATCAACTAAAGCTCTTCGTCTGAGGGAGGGGAGATTAGGTAGACCTCCAGACCCTCTTCCTGAGCATCCTCGAGAGAGGCCTCCAGCCATGCCCCCATGCGGCCCGCTATGTCCATGGCCTCTATCGTGGTTGAAGAGCCGTAGGTGGTGTTCGACGTCGAAGCTGTCGACGCTGCCAAGCCGTCCGAAGCGGTTGGCCAGAAGTGGGAGATTCCCTCCCATGGGGAGGAGGAGTCTAGATAGAGGAGTCTAGAAAGTGGAGGAGGAGGATCCCTTGGGAAAGGGCATGGGGGTCGCTCCTCTCGAGCCTCAGGGGGTGGTGGATACTCCTTCGGCATCTCAGGCTCTAGTGACGCCCTTTCTGGATCAGTGGCCCTGGGGGAACATTATGTCGCCCGTTCCTTGGGTCGACCCGATTCCTGCAGAGTTCGATCGATTTTTACTGCCTAATCGACTTTTGCCTCGATCCTTTGGGCCGGTACAAGGTGACTTTCATCTACCTCCCATCACCATTGGAAAGGAGAAGTCAGTCTTGCTGGATTTTGGGACGACTGCTTGGTTGGTGGAGAACTCGATTCTCCCTAGGGATCTGGAGCTTCTGTAAAGGTTGGACCTCGAAAGGGTGGCCAACTTTTTTGTAAGGAGTGGATACCAGGTACGACGCCTACCTCCTTGTTTATCATCGCTCGAGTCAATCATTCTTTGACTAACCCCCTTTTTTGCAGATGTCCTTTCTAAGAGCCATATTCTAGCGTCAAATTTCCGACTTGATTGATGGAGGTCGGTGGGTGGTTGACGTAGAGCGTAAAGCACTCAGCCTCGAGGCTCGGATGAAGGAGGTGGAAGAGGCCCTGGGGAAAGCCCTCGTGGATAAGGCGATGGCTGAGTGGGCAGCTGTGGAGGCTAAGGACAGACTCTCGTCTCTATCAGACCGCTACAAATCTACCGATCTTCATTGGCGGGTGGAGAAGTCTCAGCTCGAGGTAGAGATTGACGCCTCTGGGAAGGAAAAGGTAGAGCTTCGAGCCAAAGCTTGCGACTCTGAGAGGTGGGCAGAAGCTTGCAAGGCGGAGGCGGTTGAGCTTTAGGCCAAAGTCGTTGGGCTCGAGGAGGCTGCTGCGAGGGAGAAGGATGAGCTTACTGCCAAGTTTCAAAAGGCGATGGAGGATTTTACCAATGCTTTACGTCCGAAAGTGCTCCTCCTCCTTCTTAGGCCGGCATGCCTTGGTTTATGCTTCTTGTAATTTTCCTTTATTTAAATAAATGAAAACTTTTTGCAAGCTTGGTATGATGTCACATTTCTTTTTACTTGAATACATACATGTGTATGGCCCCTTAACGACCCAACTTCAAATTTCATAGAAATTTTTAGACAAGTTTTGTCGTTGATAAGTTAGGCGCATTCAATCGATGAACGCAACCTTTTAAACCATAAATCAAGCGTCCTTGGGTAGCGAGGGGGGTCCGTCGGCTCACGACTGATGACAGGGGTCGTTCGGTGGCAAGGGACAAGGCTCCCTTCGACTTACGAGCCAGGAGCATCAGGGGTCGTTCAGTGGCAAGGGGGAATCCCTCGGCTTATGGCTGACAAGCATCGTGGGTCATTTAGTGGCGAGGGGGGATCCCTTGGCATACTGCTGACCGGTGGCGAGGGGCGAGGCCCCTTCAACTTACGACCGATGAGCATCGGAGGTCGTTCAGTGGCAAGGGGAAATCCCTCTTCTTACGGCTGACGAGCGACATGGGTCGTTCAGTGACGAAGGGGGATCCCTCGGCTTATAGTTGACGACAAGGGTCATTCGGTGGCAAGGGGTGGGTCCCTTCGACCTACAGTCGACGGGCATCGAGGGTCGTTCAGAGGCAAGGGAGAATCCATTGGTTGACGGCTGACGACAATATTTAGGAGGTTGTTTTGACTTTACCAAAAAAACAATCGACTTTGTTTTCATCATGAACATGCATAGGATAAAAGACGAAGATAGATTTCAATCATTTACCCACGTTAGTACAATCATTGGTAATACTTCTGCAGGTGCTCAGCGTTCCAAAGATGAGGAGGTTCTCTATCATCCAAAGTAGCGAGTTGGTAGGTGGTAGGACCGAGTTCATCGATTACTGTGTAAGGTCCTTACCACTGTACAACAAGCTTCCCTTGCTTGAGAATCTCGGGAGTGAAAGTAGCCTTACACAGCACCAAGTATCCAACACAGAAGCTGCGTTCGTGGACCTTTGAGTTGAAATAGCGGGCCATGCGTCCCTTTTGTTCGATGAGGGTCACAAGAGCCTATTTGCAGAACTCGTCCACCAGTTGTAGATCGAGATTGTGGCCTTCCGAGTTTCTTTCCTCATCATAGTATTGAAGACGAAGCGGTCGCTCATTGACCACTACTTGGACAACGGCTTCGCATCCATAGGCCAGCATGCATGGCATTTCCCCCGTCGACGTTTTATCGGTCGTTCGGTATGACCATAGTATGTCGGGGATTTCATCTGGCCAAGTCCCTTTGCGCCCAGGTATTCTCTTCCGAAGGGGCTCGAGGATGCTTTTGTTGGCTGCTTTTGCCAATCTGTTCGTTTGGGGATGGGCAACAGAGGCAAAGTGCAACTTGATCTTTAGCTCTGAGCAGAATCTCTGAAGCCGGCACTGTCAAATTGTGTCATATTGTCCGTCACTATGGATTGTGGGATGAAAAAATGACAGACGATGGCATTATAGAAGAAGCTTCGAGTTACCTTCCAGGTGATCCAGGACAGAGGTTCTGCCTCGATCCACTATGTGAAGTAGTCGATCGCCACTACTAGGTATTTATGTTGCCCACTTGCTTGCTTGAACGGACCAAAGAGGTCTAGTCCCCACTTGGCAAAAGGAACTGGACTGATGAAAGGGATCAGATCAGTTGGTGGGGTCGAGCTGATCTTTGAGAACTTTTGGCAGGTCGAGAACCTTCGAACGTATTCGACGGCATCTTTGAACATCGTGGGCCAAAAATACTCTTGTCTCATGGCCTTCAAAGTTATGGATTTTCACCGCAGTGGTTTCTGCAATCGCCCTCGTGGATCTTTTTGATCACGTAGTGTGCTTCCTGTGGGGCTAAACATTTAAGTTAGGGGAAGATGTCATACCTGGTCCATCGTCTTTTGTACAATTAACCATCTAGCGGACGAATTGTTAGGCCTTCCGTTCTAGCTTTTTGACCTCCACTGGGTCGGTCGGCTTCTCTCCTGTGTTTAAGTAATGGATTAAGGGATCCATCCAAGTGATCCACTGGTTAAGGCTCGACAGCTCTTGCGCCAACCTGCTGGGATGGGGTAGACGTTGTACATACACGATCCGACCGAGTCCCGCGGGGGAGGAGGATGCAAGCTTTGACAAGGCATCAGCTCGATAATTTTTCGACCTTGGTGCATGATGGATTTCCACGCATTTGAACTTTGCGAGCTCCGCTTTAGCGACTTGCATGTAACTCTGTACTTGAACTTGCCTTGAAGGTCTCATTCAGTTGGTGGACGACGAGGCTAGAGTCGCTGAGTAGTTGGACCACTCTCGCCCCTAAGGCTCGAGCCAATCGGAGTCCGTTGATGACCTCTTCGTATTCAGTACCATTGTTAATGGTTTGGAAATCGAAGTGAAGGACATATTCGAATATATTGCCCGCTGATGTTTGGACAATTATTCCGGCCCCGCTTCCAGCTTGAGTGGCCGAACCGTTGACTTGTATGATCCAGGTTCCATCATCTTCAATTGCATTATTCGGGGGATTGATACTTATTGAGGGTAATGGGGTAGCCTGAGGCAGTACGCTAGTTGCACATACCTCTTCTTGCTGGCCGTCATCGTAAGTGAGTTCGAAAATGAAGGCGACAAGAGCATGCCCTTTGATGGCATTCCTTGATTTAAACTGGATGTCAAATTCGTTTAGTTCGACCCCCTAATTTGTCATTCTCCCCAAACGATCGAGCCTCTTCAGGGTCTTCTCTAAGGGAGTGTCAGTGAGGACCAGGATGGTGCGTGCATGGAAGTACGGTCGCAACCTTCTTGCAAATTGGACCAGCACAAAAGCCATCTTTTACATCCTCGAAGAGTAGATCTCCACACCTCGGAGAACCTGATTGACGTAGTAGATGTGCCGTTGTATTCCCGAGTCTTCTTTGACGATCGTCGAACTTACGGCCACCATGGTAGCGGCCAGATAGATGATGAGCTGGTCATCTTTATCTGGCTTGGTCAGGAGCGGTGGGCTACGAAGGTACTCCTTTAACTCGAAAAAGGCTCTCTTGCAGTCTGCATCCCACTCAATGACTCTCTTACTGCTTGACGCGGAGGCTATCGACTTTATCAACACTTTGAATAACGGTAATGACCTCTCAGCTGACTTAGACAAGAATCGTCCCAAAGCAGCTATCCTTTTGTTTAGCCTCTGGAGCTCTCTGAGGGTCAAGGGCTCCTTCATCGTGATGATTGCAGTGATCCTATCGTGGTTGGCCTTGATCCCTCGATTCATCGGCATGAAACCGAGGAACTTTCCCGATCGAACTCCAAAAGTACATTTGGCAGGGTTTAGCCGAAGGTTGTATTGTCGGATCTATGCAACTATCTCCCAGAGGTCCGTGACATGATCCGTTAGCTTCTTCGACTTGACTAAATTGTCGTCGACGTAGACTTCTAGATTTCGTCCTATTTGAGCCTCGAAGACTCAATCAGTGATGAAAGAAGTTTTCTCCTCATCCTCTAGTACAATCTAGATCTGGTTGTATCCTAAGAGTGCGTCCATGAAGCTGAAGATCTCGTAGCCCGAAGCACAGTCGACCAAATGGTCGATTCGTGGCAGAGGGTAGCTATCCTTCGAGCATGATTTATTGAGGTCAGTGAAATCGACACACATCTGCCATTTGATGTTCGCCTTCTTGACCATCACGACATTCGAGAGCCTTTCAGGGAATTCGACTTTTCGAATGAAGCCCGCTTCTAGAAGTCGATCCACTTCTTTGATTGTAGCCTTCGTTTATTTGCCTCTTATGTTTCTCTTCTTTTGCTTCATAGGTCAGGAGGTCGGGTTGACCTCCAGCTAGTGGGATATTACCTCGGGGTCGATGCCAGGCATATCTTTTGGGGTCTAGGCGAAGATGTCGGCTTGCTCTCTTAGGAGGGCGATTAACTGTTCCTTTAGGTTGAAAGGGAGCAGCGACCCGATGAGACAATTTTTCTTACTTCTTCGGAGATTCGGATGTTCTCCGTTTCTTCGACTGCTACAGGCCGTCGATCTTCGACTCGTCGGTCGACTGGATCTAGCACAACCGTGGCTGTTTTTGATTTCCTCTTGCCTTTTCGACTCCCTCGGGGGTTTGGAATTTGATCAGATTCGAAGGTTGAGACCACAGCTTATATAGCATTCAGTAGTGGTCTTCCGATGATCCCGTTATACGCCGAGTTGATCTTAACCACCATGAAACTGGTTAGGCGAGTGATTTATCGGGGATACATGCCGAGGGTCACCGGTAAGGTGATGATGCCCGCTATCGGGGCAGAATGCCCGGTGAATCCCACCAGGGGCCCTGAACAAGGCGTCAACTCCACGGATGACATCCTCATCCTTAACGTATTGAAGAAGAGTATGTTGCACGATCTTCCGACGTAGACAAGCAACCTTATACGGTGATCTCCTTGATGGTAGCCATGATGATGATGGCATCATCATGCGACATTTCCACACCTTCTAGATCTTCATCCGAGAAGGAGATAGGCAGCGTAGAATCTCTAGGGCACTTACTGTCATCAACCTCCCAGTGTAGGAGCTTTAGAGAGAGGTCGATAGCTCCGGGTGCGGGGCCCTCCCGTTATCATGCTTATGAGACCGACGCTGGGAGGTCTCGTGGCATCCACGAAGGATGTTAATGGGTGAGTCAACATGGTTGAGTGATTCATCGATCGGGATGTCGACTCGTGGTTTCCTACAGACGGCGCCAAACTGTTTAGGACAAAAATGACCAAGACAATTGTCAGGCTGACGTAAGACCCTGGGGCTGAGTTAGAGCCTCTTCAGCCGATGGAGTGGGACCCAAGGTTGGATGAATCAGTGTCATGTGATAGATGTAGATGACGATGTGGCGCTCGATTAACCTTTAGGCAACTGACGTGTCGGTCGTTCGAGGCTAGGAGCTCGGTAACGACCTTCGAACGTTGGATGAAGACTCGTCGATCTGCACCATAGGGACACGTTAGGGGGGTCGGATCTGGGTTCTGACCCAAATCCCTTTCGATGCTTAAGTTAGAATGGTAACTTAAGGATGAGAGGGAGCTAGGAGCAGCTGAGATCGAACCAAGGAGGTTTGCCTCAGATCTGTCGTTGCTAGCTCTGTAGAATAAGAAATATCAACTGAGAAAGGTGGAGTTCTATATCTTAGACCTCATACCTTGGAAATGGAACCCCTTTACCTTTGTCCTTCTATCCATTTATAGGTGGTTCCTCTTTGATTGCATGTAACTGTCCCTCATTGATTTGAGCACGATCTCCTCCGGGATTTGAGGTAACAGCTGCTGATTTACTTGGCCTCCATAACTTTCCCCCGAATTTTGGCGCATGCCTAACGGTCGAACAACCCATTCGTTTGACTCAGCAACGACCCGCTTTGAGAGGCAGATATCGGGTTGTGGGCGCTTTACAGGTCGGGTGTTCAGATACTCCAATAGGGTCCACACCCGTGCACTAACACCACCGTATAAAAATTTCGTCCTCGGAATTTCTCATTCAAGAAAGTTAACATAGAAGAAATTTTAAGATACAAAGATACTCAAGATATAAGGAACTAAGATACAGTAAATAAGTGAGGATATCGATCGCGCATCTCATCTTCTTGTTCCCAGATGGATTCATCGGGTGAGTCATTTCGCCACATCACTCTCACGAGGTCAACAACTATATTCTTGAGAGTCTTCTGACCTCGATCCAAAATCTGTACTGGTTGCTGCTCATATGTAAGATCAGGTTGCATTGTGATCTATGAATTATCAACCACATGTGTAGTATCCTGATATAACGATGCTGCTGGGAGACATGAAACACGTCATGCACTCCTTTCAGTAAGGTGGTAATGCCAGATGATATGCCACCTTTCCAACTTGCTCTAGCACATCGAAGGGCCCAATGAATCTCGGACTGAGTTTTCCTCTTCTCCCAAATCGTATCAGTCCTCTGTTCGAAGATATCTTTAAAAATAAGTGATCTCTAGGTTGAAACTCCAGATGTCAATACTTGGCATCGGCCCATTGCTTGTATCAGTCTTGCACAATGTAAAGTCTGTCTCTGATGGTATGCACCACGTCAACGACTTCTACGATCAGCTCATGGCCTAAAAGTTCTCGATCGCCAATGTCATCCCAACTCAATGGAGAACGACACTTTCTTCCATGAAGTGCTGCAAATAGAGCCATTCTGATAATTTCTTGGTAGCTGTTATTGTATGCAAACTCTACTAAGTGCAAGTGGTCTTCCTACGAGCCAATGAAGTAGAGCATGCAAGCTCTTAGCATATCCTCGAGTGTCTGGATGGTGCGCTCTGATTGTCAATCCTTCTGCGGGTGATACACAGTACTGAAGCTCAGACTGGAACCATGATTCGACTGCAGACTCTTCCAAAAGTGAGAAGTGAATCTCGTGTCTCGATTAGAGATAATACTCACTGGGACTCCATGTAATCTCACGATTCCTACACGGTTATCGTTTATATCACGACATATACTAGGAAGGAGTTATAAAGTATAGAAATAGTCATTACCTCCATATACTTCTTCGCGGGTAATTCAGTCGGTTGTCCCACTCGGAATGGTATGAAATGTGTCGACTTGGTTAATCAATCAAAGATCACCCAGATGGCATCATTTTTCTTCGTGCTCCGAGGTAGTCTAGTGATGAAGTACATGGTAATGTGCTGCCACTTCCAATCGGAAATAGGCATTGTTTGAAGCAATCCTGTGATGCGATGGTGTTCAACCTTCACTTGCTAACATACAAGGCATTTGGCGACTCTTCGGGCAATGCTTCTCTTCATTCCATGCCACCAAAAATTCAGACGAAGATCCGTATATATTTTGGTGCCACCAGGATGAATGAAGTAAGGGGATCTATGAGCTTCATTCATTAGCTCTTCTCGGATATTACCTGAAGGCACACAGATTCTGCTGCCATATCTCAAAGATCCATCTTCATGGATAATAAAATCCATTTGAAGACTTGATTCCATTTGTACTTTGATCTTCTGCAGCTTTTCATATCCCGCTTGAGCCTCTTTAATTTGGTCGATGATGGTCAACTGAATTTGTAGGTTCATCAAAGTGGTCGTAATCTCAGGTAGCATGACTTCAATGTCCATTTCTCGCATAGTTTGTAGAAGTCTCTTCTGAGCTGTAAGAATCATGATAGTTAGAAGTCGACTAAATGCATCAAGTACGACATTAATCTTACCAGGATGGTATTGAAGGTCGATATCATATTTAGCCATGAATTCCAACCATCTTCTTTGCCTCATGTTCAGCTCTTTTTGCTTGAAGATATACTTCAAAGTTTTTTGGTCGGTGAAGATCTTCACTTGCTCACCTTATAGAAAATGTCTCCAAATCTTCAGAGCAAAAATAACTGCGGCTATCTCCAGATCATGAGTCAGATAATTCTTTTGAACGTGTTTTCAATTGTCCGAAAGCATATGCCACAACATGACCATGTTGATGTAGTACGCGTCTGAGACCCTTGCCGGATGCGTCACAGTATACTTCAAATCCTCTAGTTCTGTCGGGTATGGTCAGAACTAGTGCAATCGCCAGCTTCGTCTTCAATCCTCCGAAAGATTGCTCACAAGGTTCAGACGAAATGAACTTGATGTCCTTCCTCATCAGGCAATTCATGGGCTCAGCAACCTTGGAGAAGTCATAGATGAATCAGCGGTAGTAGCCAGCCAATCCAAGAAACCTTCGGTTGTCCGAAACTAACCGAGGGGTTGGCCAATTTCTAACAGATGCGACCTTCTCTGGATCGACAGAAATACCATCTCCAGATACCACATTCCCAAGAAAGGCAACACAATAAAGCAAAAATTCACATTTGCTAAACTTGGCATAGAGTCGATGACGGCGCAGAGTCTTCAATACGATCCGCAGGTGTTCAGCATTTTCCCCCTCACTTTTCGAATAGACCAGAATGTCATCAATAAAGATCACTACGAATTTATCCAAGAACTCATAAAACATAAGGTTCATAATGTTCATGAATACTGCTAGAGCATTGGTCACACCAAAGGGCTTGACCGCGAATTCATAGTGTCCGTACTTGGTTCGAAAAGCTGTCCTGGATATGTCGTCCTTCTTGACCTTCACTTGATGGTATTAACTTCGGAGATCCAGCTTGGAGAAGACTCGAGATCCACCAAGTTGGACAAAGATGTCGTCGATGCGTGGTAATGGATACTTGTTCTTCACGGTGACCTTGTTCACTCTCGATAATCCTCTCACATTCTTCTCGATCCATCCTTCTTCTTGACCAATAAGACTGGTGCACCCTAGGGAGATACACTGGGATGTATCCATCCTTTCTGCAACAGGTCATCCAGTTGAGTATGAAGTTTCTTCGATTCCGCTGGTGCCATACGATAGGGAGCTTTGGAGATAGTTTGAGTTCTAGGCATCAAATCAATGGTGAATTCGAGAGCTCGATTAGGTGGTAATCCTGAAATTTCTTCAGGGAATACGTCATTGAATTCTTGAACCACTCTGGGCTTCTCAGGTCTGGCTAGCATAGCTCCATAGGCTTGGCCTGAAATTGAATAGGTCCAAGTGAATGGCTCCCACTTGCAAATTCGAACACTGGATGATCAGGAATTTCGAACACTAACTTCTTTTTGCGACAATCGGTGGTAGCATAAAAAGTTCCTAACCAATCCATTCCGAATACTGCATCAAAGTTTGGCATGTCGATTATCATGAAGTCACCAAAGAGTTTGCGACCACATATCACTAGAGGGCATGATCTACAGCTACATGAAGTCTTCACTATGCCATTCCTGGTGTTGATGTTCCAACGATTAGGAAGGTGGTCAATAGGAATGGAATGTGTTGTAGCGAATTTTTGTGATAAGAAGCAATGGGATGCTCGAGAATCAAAGAGGGATTAAGCTGGTGTAGATGCTAATAAGACGATACCTAGAGTATGACAAGGTATACTTAGTAGTCTATAGTAAAGTGATCAGCATCTAGCTAAAGTAAGGGGGAAGGTCTTAGATGTTACCTGTGACAACTGGCTCAGTAGCCTCAGCTTCCTCAGCTGTCATGGTGAATGCTTGGCGCTTTGGCTGGGCCTGTTGGAATGCCCTCTGTTGTGGGGGTAAGGGTGGTCCACACGATGTCGATCCAAAAACTCCCATAGTCGGAGTCATTTGTTTGTTGATGCGATGCGGGTAGTCTTTGATATAATGTTCAGATGTTCCACATGCCAAGCATTGGTTCGGCAGCATATGACAGTCCTTCTTGACATGCCACGGTTGGTTGCAATGGAAGCACGTCACTGTGATTTGATTGTTGTTTGGAGGACCAGCTGGTTGGTTGTTGGCTGGAGTAGCAAGATGGTTGTTGTTCGGAGCGACATGCTTCTTGAAATTGGTAGTCTGCATTGGTCAGAAGTTGTTCCTTGGTGGTTCCATCAGACGCTTTCCTTGGGCTTCTTTACGTTGTTTGTCAACAGCCTCATGGTTATGTGCAGCTTCCAGTATCTTCTTATAGATGGTCAAATCGGCAGAGGTCATTGAAGATTGGATATTGAAGTTCAGACCTTGGCAGAACAGGAAGGCATAATCTTTAGGATTCTCGACCATATGAGGGGCGAATCGACTGAGCATGGAGAACACATCATCGTATTCATCAACAATCATTGATTCTTGCTTCAAGTTGACAGAACATTGTTGAAGTTCCCTTTTAGCTGGCTTAAGGAAGTACTTCACGTCAAATCATTCGCAAAATGTGGCCTATGCAATATACCACATTATACGCTTGTCTTCGGTGTCCCACCAGTTTCAGTCCTTGTAAGTTAGTTGGAGCCTGGGTACCTCTAACCATCCTGCCTGAGGGATGCGAGCAGCGATCAAGTTATCATCAGTGCTTTGTGCCTATTCTTCAGCTTCAAGTGGGCCTTCCTTCCTAGAAAATGCCTTTGGACGCATCTCACAGAATTGTTTAACTCCTACGTCACCTCGAAAAGTGGGTTGAGGTTCACGTTCGAGGATGTGATATTGGATTTCCAACATATCTATAATGATTTCCATAATATAATTCTCAGTGATGCCGTTGGCATTTCTGGTGTTAGGCCGACCTGCCATGCTGCAAAACAAACCACAAAGTAAGTTATATAAAAATTTTATTCTAATTGTACACTTAGATATTAATGTCGTCTAAACCGATCTTACAGTATTTGCAAGAGCAATTCCTGCATGGGCCACCACTAAAACCTGTCACGCCCCGCTTCCCATTCTATCGAGGGCGAGTACGCGAGCTAGTCCGCGGTGTTCTTAAAACAAGGATGAGTACTTTTTCTTTCTTTCTTTTCTTTCTTCCTCCTTGGTTTAAACACACTAAGCGTCTGTGTAAACTGCAGGTCCTTGTATGAAAATTTAAGGAACATCTTAAATAACATTATTACATATCCAGCATACATAATTTAAGATACATTTGTGGGCCTAGCATGGCCAATTCAAACAAACCCATAAATTACATTATTAAAATAGGAAATGTTGATGCGAAGATACAAATGCTCTAATCCTCTGAGGGCAGGTACTCCACGTACTCGTCAAGCACTGGCTCGACCTCTACTGGAATGTTCTCTACAAAGTCACTATCAATACCTGACGGACATTTCATAAAACATCAATTGAAATGTCTGTCGGTGAGGTTTACTCGGCAAGAAATTTTCGCAAAAAGAAAGATTAAGCATTTAATTAATCCAAGGTGTACTCAAGATATAACCATAACTTTATAGTCAAGCGTGGGTGAGTCCTTAAAGTTAAGCAATAAGTTTAATTTAAAAGAGCTATAGCAGTTAAACAATTCGCAGTAATTTGCAACATGCAGCAGTTTAATCATTTGATATCAATTTTGCAATGCTATCAGCAACCTGTAACAATTTAACATTTGATAACAAATATGGAATGTTGTTAGCAACTTGTAGAAAAAGAGGTTAGAGTAATGTTTAATAACCAATATATTTTAGTGCTAAGTCCATGTCTGAGAGTACGAGAAATAACTAACATGTGCCCTATTACGGGAGCCAATCCGAAACGCTACTCACTGACCCTATAAGGCGACGGTTAAGAACTAACCTCCATAAGTGGTGAATGTATTTTTCAGGTGCATCCAGACATTCCGTAACACTTGTGACCATAGACTACCCCAATCACATGGGGCAATTCAAGTGCCGGGTCAAAGTACGAGTACTATCTATTTTAAAATTCATTCATATGAACTTCATCAGTTTTTCAGTCTGTTCTATTCAATTTGCATCGTATTAGATGTGTATGATGTCTCATCAATATATTCAATAATTTGACTAATTTGACAGTTTTGGTGATACAGTTAAACCATATATACAGCGTTGAAACGTGTAATCATTTAAAGAAAAGAGCTCAGAAACGGTTTTAACTAAGCAAATAAGAATAAATAAGTTTAAAATATTTTTCTAAGGCTAGTAGATATTTTTTGAGATCTTAAAATAATTAACACAGATTTATACGACCTAAAAACCAATTTAGAAACGAGAAAACATTTTTTTATTATATTTCAAAGATTTCTCTAGGGCAAACCATATGTCAGAATTCTTCCATCAAAAGGTCAAAATGACCGTCTCATCTAGTACTACGACATATATTTTTCTCATACGTTAATGTAGGTGAAAATCTGAAGATATAATTTTATAACAGAAAGTAACGATTTTAAATTTTATCTTTGAAAATTTACTTCGGAATATGTACTTGCATGTTGGCGATGAAACTAGTGACAATGTGTCTGTTTCGTCGTTTCGGATTTTCTGGGCCTTCGCTTGTATTTTTCTGAGTCCTATACAATTTATTATGAATTAAATACGAATCAGCCATATTAATATATATACACACGTATTTTCGTATTTACGTATATACATATATGTAAACATATACGTTCTCACCCTCTTTTGTGTGCAGTAGCGAGGAGCTTCTCGGATTCGATGACGGTACCGATGACAACTAGGCAATTTAAAATGTTCCTCACTACAATTTTGTGGATATGCCAGTCATCACAAAAGAATAAGCTAATTTTGTGGATAGGCCAGTCACCACAAAAGAATAATATCCAAAGTCCAATTATACAGTCCCTTTTACATAAATGAAAAAGAAAATATAACTTTGGAAACCGCTTGGGTCCCATAAAGCTTTTTCTTCATCAGGGGTGGTCTCTGCCTCCATGAAAATGGCCATCGGTCTTGGGCATTACATAATATTTCTCACTACAATTTCTCTCAAAAAGAAAATAAAAGTGTCTGAAAAAATAAATGTTGGACATAAAAAGGCCAATCCAAAACCACAATATATCCATTCAAGCAAATTTGTGCTCAGAAACATGTTCATCACATTTCATAATCATATCATTGATATCGCAGATTCACATATTATTAAATTTTAAAATTTATACTTAATAATTAATTGGACTCGTGGCGACGTCATATACCATTAGATTAGATAACCAAAGGCAGAGCTGTCACATGATCCTCATAATTATTAAGCTAATGCTTACGAAAATAAACAGGAAAAACATATCCCAGGCATATGTTAAATAATTTGTGATATGAAGTATATTTAAATGATCCTAAAATAAGCATCACAGATGAATAATATGCTGAGAAATTAAATATGAACATAGGTAATGGGGTCTAGTTCAGAAAGAATTTGTAAAAAAACTGAGCAAACACCACAATTTTTATTTATTTTAATATTCTCATGTCCCATCCCCCTGTTTTTCCCTTTTATTTCCACATCCCCCATTTTTTCCTTTTTTTTCTTTTCCCCCTTTTTCATCTTTTCCTCCTTTTTTCATTTCTGTGGGCAGAGGCCAACATCAAATGCTCTGGGCATCGGCCCACCCACACTTTTATTTCTATTTTTTTGGTTTGGCCCGCGGGCTAAAGCATGCAGGCTGGTGCTGAGGGCGTCGACCCGTAGCCAAAATCCCCTATTTTTGTTGTTCGTATTGGGCCAAGCCTCGCAGCAAAGCTGCGG
>JAULAV010005663.1:0-25001 GCA_030789695.1 Scilla litardierei
GTAATTATGCAAAGAAACATATTAATGCTAGTATCTGCTCGGGGGCTGGAGTAGGTTGTGGCTGCGATCGAAACAATGTAAATCTGTTGCATACTCTCTGATTGTTTCTATTTACCCTGCATATCTGTATCTGTGATGTATAATTGCATGTGATTGCTCGTAGGTTGCACGATAATTTTTAATAGCCTATTCACCACACCCACAAGGCTTAGATCCAGATCCAACATAATGCACCCTATGTACACCGATGCATCGACGAGAGTTGACATCGGTGTAGGTTGGGTAGGCCTATCATTGCATCGCGAGTGAGGGGAATAGGAGATGACGTAATGGAATACCCTATCATGCACCACAAGAGTGGGGGGCAGGGGAATGCACTTAGGGCATACGACCTCTCTCGAGTCCTGATGAGTCCAACAACCTGTTAATAATTAGCCTAACCCTAGCCTCAGCCGAATGGCGGGGATTCCCCACACCCTAGAGTCTTTATCTCTTGATTCACCCTCATTCCTATTTCACTAACCAATCATTGACACGATTGTGTAGCTTTCAAACAAGGAACCATAAACCGACATTCATTGACCGCCTCCCTGTGTTCGACCTATTAGTGCTACACGACACCGTACGGTTGCGGTATAAATATATATTAGCTTCGCTTGAGAGAACATAAGGCTTCAGGGCCATATAGGCGTTCTAGAGGCTCGGGTGAAGGAGTTAGAGAAGGTAGACCCCACTTGGATAACACCTGTGGCAGTGAGGGAATACTCTGAGATCTTCGTTGACCCGGGGGTGTCTAAAGCATTCGAGGCTAGGTTCCTCCATTGCCGACATGAGATTGAGCGCCAGTCCCCTGGCTCGGGAGTCATTTTCGAGGAGCTGGAGATGATTCCCGGTGAAGATGTCGGGAGACCGACGTTGACCAGCCGAGGGCTGAGACCGCCGCCGTCGATAGACCTGGGGGTAGAGCCTGACTCTTCTTGTAAACTGCCCTAGGTTCATTTTTGTGTTTGTAACTTTTTTCGTCTCTGTCCGATTTTTCAATGAATGTAGCCGTATTTTGTTCATTTTCGTCTCTGTTTGCTTGATGTCCCCTCCCACAGTTCTGGTTTGCCATTGTCATTAGGAAGCCAGGTTTGAGGAAACTACTAGTGCCAGATGGCCAGCCTACTGGGAGAGGTGCCTCTAGCCTTACGGTCGATCGGATGATCGGCCTCCTGGAGGAGTTACCCCCAGCCTTACGGTCGATCAGATTATCGGCCTACTGGGGGAGCTGCCCCCAGCTTTACGGTCGATCAGATCATCGGCCTATTGGGGGAGCTGCCCCAGCCTTACGGTCGATCGGATGATCGGCCTACTGGGGGAGCTGCCCCCAGCCTTACATTCGATCGGGTGATCGGCCTACTGGGAGAGCTACCCCCAGCCTTACATTCGATCGGGTGATCGGCCTGCTGGGGGAGCTGCCCCCAGCCTTACGGTCGATTGGGTGATCGGCCTGTTGGGAGAGTTGCCCCAGCCTTACGATCGATCGGGTGATCGGCCTGTTAAGGGAGTTGCCCCTAGCCTTACGGTCGATCAGGTGGTTGGCCTGCTAGGGGAGTTTCCCCTAACTTTACGGTCCAGACCATGTATCTGTGTAAGATCAGGACATATGGGATGCTAAGGACATCTTTATTTGGAACATTTTATTTTTGTACAAGTTTGTGAGGAGTTCGTACATTATTCATCTTACTGGTAGTACTTGCATATTCCAGGGTTGAGTGAGCGTTTTTCCTTCCAACATCGAGAGTCGATAGGTATCTGATACGAGGGCTTTGGTTATTTTGTAGGGCCCTTCCCCTTTTTCGGCAAGTTTCCCATGCGCGAGACCTCAGGGTTGAAGATAGCCTTCCTTAGGACCAGATCTCATTGATGGAAGCCTCTTCCTTTGACCTGGAAGTTGCAATAACGGGCCACCCAGTGCTTCTGTTGGATGACTGATGCCAATTCCCAGTCGCGACGTTTGTCTGCAAGCTCTAGCTTAATTTCTAGGCCCTTCGAGGTTCTTTCTTCGTCGAAGTGTCCGAGGCATAGTGACTCTTCACCTATCTTGACCGGAACAACCGCCTCGGTCCAGTAGGCAAGTATGAAGGGCATCTCCCCTGTTGCATCCTTGTGGGTTATCCTGTACGTCTAAAGTATCTTGGTGAGTTCTTCCGGCCAAGCTCTGTGGGCATCCCCGACTTTTATACGAAGTGGCTCGAAGATGCATTTGTTGGCAGCCTCTGCCATTCCGTTGGTTTGAGGGTGGGACACAGAGGCACATAAGAGCTTGATCTTCCCGTCCACATAGAACTCTTCAAATCACATGCAGTTGAATTGCGTCCATTGTCGGTGATGATGGATCGGGGGATTCCGAACCTGTAGATGATGGATTTCCATACGAAGCCAATTATCTTCTTCCAGGTGATGGTGGCGAAGGGTTCAGCCTCGATCCATTTCGTGAAGTAGCCCACTGCCACGATCAGGAATTTCCTTCGCCCACTCGTGGGAGCAAAGGGGCCGAGAATGTCCAGCCCCCATTTGGCGAAGGGGACATGGCTGATTATTGGTACGAGCTCGTCGGGGGTACTGAGTTGAGCTTCGCAAACCTCTGGCACTCCGAGCATTTCTGGATGTATTCCACCGAGTCATTGATCAGAGTCGGCCAGTAGTATCCTAGGCTCAGGATCTTCAACGCGATCGTCTAAACTCTATGGTGGTTTCTGCAGAGCCCTTCGTGGATCTCCTGGATCACGTAGTCTGCCTCCTGAGGTCCAAGGCACTTGAGGTATGGAAGAACATCGGTCTTGGTCCAACATCTAATGTACAATACCCCTTCATGGAGCACGTACCTGAGAGTTGTTTTCTCTAGAGTTCTGCGTTCTTCTGGTTCTACGGGGACTTCGCCAGTGGTGAGGAACCGAATGATAGGGTCCTTCCAGGTAGGTTCCTCGTCGATGTTCATCAGCTACTCTCCACCTGTGCTAGGGGTTTGGAGGCTCTCGACATAGATAACACGACCTAACTCCTTAAGGGAAAAGTAGGCTAGCTTAGAGAGGGCGTTGACGCGGGCGTTCTCCGATCTCAACATGCGAAGATCTTCAGCGGGTCTGAATTTGGACAGTTTGGACTTGGCCGATGCAAGGTAGCATTGCATCGTTTCTTCTCTGGCTAAGTAATCCCCATGAAGTTGGCTGATGATGAGTCTAGAATCACTAAGGAGGCGTATCGTGTCAACCACTAGCGCCCAAGCCAGTTTTAGGATATTAATAGCAGCCTCGTATTCTGCCACATTGTTAATGGTAGGGAATTCAAACCCGAGGGCGTATTCCACCGTGTTCCTGTCAGGAGATTGGATGTCAATGCCGGCCCCACTGCCTGACTTGGTCATGGACATGTCTACATGGATGACCCACGCAGCCTTGTCTTCTAGTCGAACATCAGGAATGATATCGTCAAAAGAAAGGACAAGGGGTGAGGTGTTACCAGGTTAGGGCTTGCCCCATCGGTAGGTGTTGAGTTGCCAATTGTACATTCGATGATGAATTTAACCAGCGCTTGCCCCTTGATGGCTGTCCTTGGCTTATACCTGATGTCGAATTCACTCATCTCAACCCCCAGTTCAACATCATCCCCATCTGATCAAACCTCTTGAGGTTCTGTTCGAGCTGGGAGTCGGCTAGGATGATCGCTCCGGGACGTAACCCAAAAGAACGGTTGTAGTTTTACCCCAAGTGCACGGTGTAGCAGCGAGCGGGTTATCGAACACAAGGAGGACAAATGACCGTGCTTGTTCCGATCAACCTGGCTATTTAAGAAGAGAGAAATTTGCCTTTGGTGATCCTGTCACAATCGTCAGACAAAGTACGGAAATATCAAATCAAATAAAGAACGTCTAGGGAATGGGGAATTCCCGCTACTCACCGTATTTCGTAAAAGTGGTTCATCGGTATCAAAGTTTCTAGAATAAGATTTTGGATGAACTAGTTGCAACTGAATGTAGAACCAAGCTCACGCTCTCGCGCTGTTGTCGGTCTATAGCTATCCTAGGCTCGGGTCCAATCTCTTGCAAACCCTAGCCTAGGGAAACTAGCATTAGGATCAACATCATTGTTCAATCGCGCACCGAGCCCAATCTCTTGCAAACTCGGCCCACGACCTAGATTGGGATAGTTCCTACCCTTCCAATCTTTTGCAAACGGGTATTGGCGCGGAATTGGAACCGGAAACCCTAGTATTGGTCCAATCTCTTGCAAACCGATACTACAGAAATTCGACTCCAACCCAATTCGGATTTCTAGGGTTTCCTATCGAATTGGGATCCAATCTCTTGCAAATCCCAATCGATGTGAATTCCTAGCCATCCGTAGTAAATTGATCCCAATCTAATCCCTAGTAGCAATTCTAACAAAATTCCTACCAATTCATCACAATTATGAAATTGGGCTTGTAGGGTTCATCCCCACGCCCCAAGACGTGGCTACTACTCACAATTCATAGCAAGATCACAAGAATAATCAATGAAATAAGCAATAGAATTCATCACAATATTGAGATATGCAATAAAAATAGAATTTTTAGGGAAAAGAGGTGCAAACCAATGGAGTTCTTCAATTAATCCAACAAAAATCCAACTTTGTTTCCTCTCCAATCACAAGAATAAAACTAAAAAGCTAATCTAAAAAGTTGCAAAAAATCTAAGAGAGAGGCTCTCAAAACTAGGCTAAAAACAGGGGTTAAATAGCCCCCAAAATCGTCCAAAAACTGTGACCAAAATACCCCTGCGCAGCCTGTTTTCCGCAATTTTCGCTACAGGCAGCGCATCGCACTCGGCCGAGTGACAATAGTGGCTCGGCCGAGTGAAAACCCTGTAATTTTCCAGTAAGTATCGATCTTCAGGGGTCTTCACTTCGGGGGCGGCTCGGCCGAGTGAGTTGTCGTCACTCGGCCGACGGCTTCATGGTACTCGGGTGGACGAGATTATCCACTCGGCCGAGTGGGTCTTCTGAAGCTCAGGCAGCCGAAAAAACAGTAACTTGGAGATTTTTGAAGGGCTTCGTCTGGGCGCCACTCGGGCGGACGGGGTCTCGTCACTCGGCCGATGTAGTCTCCGTCGCTCGGCCGAGTGCACGTAGGAATCGTGTCTGATCAGGTCGGCCGAGCGGTGTCTCACTGGTCGTTCGAGTGGCTCCTCCACTCGGCCGAGTGGGACACAAAAAATGCCCAGATTGCTTATTTTGGCCTCCTCGTCGCTACTGCGATGTCCGTTCTTCTTCCGCTCCTCTCCAGCAGCAAAATACCCCTTGGGAAGGTCAACAGTGACCGTCTGGAGTAGGCGTATCTCGAGATCACTCCAAATCGCGCCAAATCACCTGAAATGCGACAAAAACAACAAATCGTGAAAAGCATCGCAATATCGTCGATATATCGTGAAAAACATGATTTGGGCGATCTAAATGGCATGCAAACATGCAGTAAAAAAGTGTAAAATAAGGAGTGATCAAAATCCCCCAAGCTTACCTCTTACTCGTCCTCGAGGAAGATAAGTAAAAGGTGAACCCGGTGGATTCGGAAAACGAAAACGACGAAGAAAAATGAAGAATGAAAAACGAAGAAGAATGAAGAACGAAATAAAAATAAAGAAAAAAGAAAGAAGCGAAGAGGTAGGCTGCTAGATCATTTCCTCAGGACGTGGGTTCCGCTTACTCATATAGCATGCACTGAACGAAAAACACATGTCAAAGAGTTTTATTTTGATACCATAGTATAATAGTGCAAATAGAAATAGAAAACCCACGAACGACAATATAAACATGAAAAACGGAATAATTTTATGATTAACATCGTCTGAATCATTTAAAGCGGTATACGAATCACAGATCACACACTTTTCAATTGAACGCTTTCTATCAGGAGTATAAGAGTATCACACTATAGAATAGAGAGAATAGAAAAGTATGGATTTCATGAAATGATTGCTAGGCTTAGATTTCTGGATTTCGTAAAGCTAGAAATAATCTCACCGAGTACAGAATATTACTTAGCCTAGGTTGTCGTGCAACGTCAAGTAGTCACTCTCTCACACATCAATGGATCCCCTCCCCCAAGCTTATCTATAAGCGTGGTGGCATAAAAAATATTTACATCCCCATTCTTATAAAGCTCCAAAGGCAATGAAAAGAGAAGAGAAAGAAAGAAAGTGAGATGGGATCTTTTATTGAGGATTTTTCCTCTTTTTTTTCTTTTTTTTTAATCAAAAGCATATATACACAACGATCCCAACTCAAAGAGAGATAATGATATACAAGAATATTTTCTCTTTTTTTTTGAATAAGAAATTTGGAGCTAGGAATTAATAGCGGGGGAAGTGCCATATAATAGAATCGCTAAGGGGAGATTCACCAATGATTTTAAAAGTAGAGAAATGACGGTCAAGATTTGTGGAGAAAGAAATAAATATATCACTCGGTTCACTCTATAAGACATGCACGACAACTTCAGCAGGGTAATCTAATCTACTCAGTTTCGATCACAAAAAAGCTAACTAATCCAAATTTATCATAGCTAACATCATTCAATCATCCTGAAGTGAAGTGTACAGTTCATGCATATAGAAGTGATATAGCAAAAGAAATCAGTACTCCAGACATAGGCATTCAATGCGTGAATCTTGGTGTGTTTTCTGTGATAGCATACATATGAATATTCAGACTCAGCTAATAATAAAATTTCATCCATTTTCATGTGGAAAAAGTGTGGGTTACTATCTCTAGATGCAAGGCAAGTCATAGCATATGATATCAGAAATAAAATCTAAGACATGACAAATATAGCATGCATATAGAATAAGCTAGCTCCACGTCATCATCATCACAGAAAAGTCATCTCTAGCATGAGATGAAAAAGAAAGAAATAAAGATAAAGGGAAAATAGAACTATTTACAATGCGGCACACAGAAAAATAAGAAAACCGTGATGCATGGCAAAATAAAAGAAAAATGATGAAAAATAAGTGCAAAAGCGAAAAACGGTGTGAAAAACTAAAAATAAAGGTGGCAAACCGAAAAAGAACGTGAGAACTCACTCCCCCAAGCTAAATGGCACAGTGTCCTCAATGTGCAAAGTGTGGCACAGCGAGAGACAAGTAAAGTGAGGGGCAAGTGAGGATGCATTCATGATGAAAAAAAATGAAAATAGAAAGAAAAATAAAGAGATGAAAAATATGATGCGGACATGATGCATGCAGGAATGGAGTGATACGGATATAAAGGTGGGGCACCAAAAACTCTCCCTTGTTGGATCTGGATCGTAGCCTAGAGGGGGGGTGAATAGGCTAATAAAAAATATTCGTGCAACCCACGAACAAACCCACGCAGTTATAGGCACAAACAGGGCAATAAAATAGCAATCACAGAATACGCACAGATATACCCTGGTTCGGTCGTCCACACGACCTACTCCAGCCCCGAAAGCAACCACTAGATAGATATGTAATCAAGTACAGCTACACAGTGAGTCAAGATCCCAAATCAACTCTCACCTAGCTCGTACGCACACCACGTGCTCTACACTATCAATCTAGTCAGATGCTCTCCCTCCGTGACGACTCCCAAGTCGTCAGGTCCCCAAAAGTAACACAAAAGGTAAATTTTCCCCTATAGAGATCGCTACACCAATACAAAGATAAATAAATAGAGTTTTAGAAATGCTCAGTAATGGTGTGTCGTCTCTGTCGTTCAGCGCGTGTCAGATCTCGTCTGACGTAGATGTAGATGTCCCCTCATCTCGTCAGCAACTCAAGATGCTCTGAAGATACGGCTAGCACTGTGTACGTGCACAACTCCCCTCAATAATTCGGCTCCTGTCTTCGGCTCCCTTTGTTTCCTTTGCAAAACAGCAGATAATTTGTTGCAGCCTTTCACAAAGTTGTGCTCCTCTGCCCCTTTTAGAAATGAGTGCGCCTCCCTTAATACTTGTGCCTGCAAAAACAAATCCTCACAAAAAAATGGGTTGAAACTTAAAAACTCAAAAAACCATCATACTAGAAATCGGCTGCTTCTCCAAAAACAGGAACACACAAGCACTTTGATTTTTCAAAGGAGAAAAAGAAAATTCCTTTTGATTGGCTCTTGGAGATATGAAGGCAGATGATAATAAATATTGAAGAGCTTTTTGATGATTGGCCAAGAGGAAAGAGCTCCCTGAGAGTTTTTTTTTCAAAGCCCCCAAAAATAATTCGGCTGCCTTCAAGATTTCTTTTCCTGCTGATCAAAAAATTTTCTTTTTGCCTGACCTTAAAAGTTGCAAAGGAGAATAAATGGGATGGCTCTTCTAACCATGTGCGGCTGCTGAAGCTAAAAAAAAAATAAATCCCCTTAAAAATATGTGGCCGGCGGCTCTGTGTCTTTCAAGGGGTTTATAAAAATTTTTCTTTTGGTTTGATAACACAAAACGTGAGGTGCCTTGGTGTTTTAATTATTGGCCGGCTCTTCAAATATTTGTTGCCCCCTAAAAAAAACATGCTCTCAGACTTTGAAAAACGAATTGGTGCTCTCAGACTTTGATTCTTGAAAGAATTAGTGCATGCTCCTCCACTCTCTCAGGCTTTCAAAAAAGGACAAAATGTGTTTTGTTTTAAACTCTTTTATGATGGGCTCTTCACCTGGGGGATTAAAAAAGAGAAATGGCCTGAGAGATTTTTGATTGAAGAGATGAAGCAAAGGAAAAACGGCCTGGGGATTTTTTTTTTCAGATTTTGTGCGGCACTCAATCAAAAAAACAAAACACCCTTGATGCGTGAGTCTATCTCGAATTTTTTTGCCGTTTTATCTTAAGATTGGATGCTTGGTTTATATAGGGATAACTAGGGTTTTGAAAGGGATGGGGTTTTGCTAACTGCTTTGATATTTGACCCAATCAATATGTGATTTGATTAGGAGTTTGAATAGGAATCAGATAGGAGCAAGAATCTTTAATAGATTTGATCAAATCCCACTTTGATTATATTTGTCTCCATCTCTCCCAATATTGACCAAGTCCAAATAACGATGTGCACATCACCTCTTCGCCATTCAACTTGCTATATGATTAGCAATTACTTCAACTATTAAGAAGATTATCGTTTCGCCTTTCCTGAAACACACTTAGCACACCCGTTACATATAACCCAATGTTTGTCATCATCAAACTAGAGATCCTAGACCGTTGCTTCCAACATCCCTCTCTCCCAAAAAAGATATATAAATATACGGTCGACATGAGAATCCCAAAATAAGTGAGGGGAGGGGGGGTGGGACAAAAATGCAACAGGACCCAGCAGAAACGGGCAGCACAACGGCAAGAATAATCGATGGCATCAAGGGTGCCTAAGAAGGTGGTGCTGCGCCGTCTCCGTCCTGAGGCGGAAGTGGTGGTGGTGGCTAGACAGGCCGCTGAGCGGGTGTGGGTGTGGAAGTGGAAGCAGGCCTAGTGTGTGTGGGAGTGTGGGTGGGAACCTGCTGGGTGGGTGGTGGTACGCGGGGGAGACGCTCCAGGACCTGGGTAAGACAATAGTGAATCTGGGGGATCAGGTCAAAGCGGTCAGCCATCGCGGAGACGGTGGAGGACAGGGTCCTAAGGTCGCCTCTGAGGCCACTCACCGCCACCTCTAGAACACGAATGCTCTGAAGTACAGTGTCGGGGGGCGGTGGTGCAGAGGGACGCACTGGTCGGGGCTGTGCAGGGCGGGGCTGGCGTACTCGGGTCGCGTATGTGACTGGCTCAGCGGGGAAGGGAATGAAAGGTGCTGCGCCTGCGAATGTGGGCATGGCCTCAGTGTGAGGCCGGGGCACCGGCTGGTGAGAAGTAGAGGCAGCAGCAGCGAAAGAAGAATATAAAAGAGGCAGCGAGGCAGTCGGAGAGGTCAGTGGCACAGAAGTGTGGACAGACGCCACGACACTCTCGGAAAATACAGCAGCAGTGGAGATAGAGGGCTCTCCGCACTCAACTACGGTCGGCGGGCGCTCAGGGGGTGCAGAAGAAACGGGCTCAGCAGACAGAGGGCCAGTGGGGGTGGTGACAGCAGCGGGAGTGGTGGAGGTGGACTCAGCTAAGGTACTCCCGACACCGACAGAGGTGGGGACAGAGGTGTCAGGAGCAGTGGAAACATCAGGGATAGGCTGAGGGACCACAGGGTCAACAGGGGCGGCAGGCTCGGCAGGGGCGACAGGGTCTGCGGGGGCAGCGTGGGCAGCGTGGGCCTGCTCGGCCTCCTCGGCCTCGAGCACGTAAGTAGCGGGGATGAGAACATCCATCGCAGGGAGCCAGTCAACGTGGGCTGGTGCAATCTGAGTCCGAGCTAGGCTCGGGAGAATCATGTAATCGGCCCCGTAAGGGCCGTGCAACCAGACCCAGTGACGCTCACCGTGCGAACAAAGCATCTTCATCCGGGCCATAACATTGATCGACAAAGAAGTGGGGCCCGGTACTCGTCGCAGGTCGTCAGGGAAGTCCTCGCCGGTCATAAGGGCAAGCAAGGTGATCAGGCCGCCGCAGCATATCGGTGAGCGAGCGCCCACTGATACAATGATGCGGTCCAAAAACCAAGCCGCGACATCAATCACGACGGCGGGGACCAGCTCATCGCCATCCCTAGATAGAGCTCTGGGATGTGTCATCGCGTAGAGCATGTAGAGCTCCGGCGTAGACATCGTGCCCGGCTCATATCTGGCCAAAAAGGTCGTCGCCATAAGGCGCTGAGCAATGCGGAGGCAGGGATGGACAATGGCCGAGGCCTTGGCCCTACTAGGGTCAAAGGCAGTGTGAAGACCCGTAATCCGGGCCCAGAAGGCACCGGCGTCAAAGGAAGGTGGGGGGATATGGGTGGGGACGTAACCGCGATCGGCTCCGGGGACAGCGGGCCATGAGAAGAATGCTCTCATCATATCGAGAGTGACCTGGCACTCCCGGTCCATGAACCGAAACGAGCATCCCTCGTCGGTCCGGGCGATCGAACTAAGAATCTCAAGTGTCGGGCGGGTGAACGTGTCCGCCGACACCTGGAAGAAATCTCGCCAGCCCACGTTGTCGTACAACGTGAGCATCCCCTCTAGTACCCCCAGGCGTCCTAGGTCAGCGAGGTGTGCAAACCTGGAGGGTACGATCGAGCGCTGGGAGATACGCTCGAAGACGGCGTGGTGTGCATCGTCTCGGAACGTAATCCCGAGCGGCCCGACCAGTGGAGCCGGAGGTGGTGGCTGTGGAGCGGCGGGGAGTGGCTGTGCGGGCTGTGTGGGCGCTGCAGGCTGTGCGGGGTGTGCGGGGCCTGTAGGCTGTGCTGGGTGGATGGGGTGTGTGGGAGACGGTGGAGGAGAGTCCTCCAACTCATGGGAGGGGCCGGCATCATCCGACCGCTTCCGCTTGGCGGAAGCTCTCTTCGACCACGGCCGTGTCCGGGGCGGCATATCGGCCCCGAGCGCGCGCCGAAAAGTGTAAAAAGTGCTGCGTGTGCAAAAGAATGGAAGGAGTATACCTAAACACGCCGTGAGTGCAATGATAATGGAAGCGTGCGAAGTCAGCACCTCCGCGAAACCCAAATCAGTCCGTAGAAGCTCCCCGGGGCTCCCCTAAGCTCCAAAAAACAACCTGCGCATGAAATGGCGATATCAGCGGGTAATATTCAAAATGTATGGGGCATTAGGGGTATAATAGATAGATATAGGAATTGATTAGGGTTTGGGGGTCGTTTAACACATGGATCCTCTAAAAATACACAAAAAGAGGAGAAATAGGGCGAAATAGGCGATACCGGAGATGATCGGAGCGGCGGCCGCCGACGGCGACTCGGGCGAGTCACGGCGGGTGGTCGGCCGGCGGTGGCTGGCCGAGCGGCGGTACGAGGTGGCCGGTCGGGCGAGTGGGGGCTGTGTGCGAGGCGAGCGGGCGAGGGGAGCTGAGGGGTCGCACGGTTTGGGAATTTTTTTCGTTTCGAAAATTGTGCCGCCTCGCAGCCCCTTATATAATAAAAGTTACGACTCGGCCGAGTGACTATGTCACTCGGCCGAGTGGGATCAATGGAAAATCCTCCCCGCTTACGCTTCGGCCGAGTGGCTTTGCCAGCCTCGGCCGAGTGGAGTAAGTCCATTCGGCCGAGTGGCTCAAGCTACTCGGCAAGACTCGCCCTAGGAGCGTATCCGTTTTACTCGGCCGAGTGGAAATATATACTCGGCCGAGTAGCAGTTATACTGAAATCCGGAAAATAAACAGAGAGTTGGGTACAACAGACTTCCCTCGTTCGTGAGCGGCTCGGCTGGACGAACTTGTGGACTCGGCCGAGTGACTAGTATACTCGGCCGAGTGAGCCTTGTGTTCTGCTGTTTGTCTTCGTTTGGGCTCTAAACTCCGTCTTTCTTCCTCCCGTCGATTTCATCTTACTCCTAAGCATCGAGTGTCTTCCTGGGGCGCTCCTCGTCGTCTCGTTCATCTTCCTCATTATGGATTTACCTATCTTCTCTCCTATCAAGAAAAATAGGACCCGTTATCACAAAATTTTTGGGCGAACGACTCAAAACACTAAAAATTTCTCAAACAAAAATAAAGAAAAAGTAAAAATAAAGCAATAACCGTCGGGTTGCCTCCCGACAAGCGCTCGTTTAAGGTCGTGAGCTCGACCCCCTATAATTTTCAATCAATGCGGGATATCTGGTGCATATGGGATGCACCCATCAAACTTTCCGGGGAGAACGCTTGGATTCGAAAGTTACGGCGGCTTGTTCTCCCGCGGTGGTCTCTCGTCTCGAATAGTGTTGGGGGGAGGCTCCCCCAAGCTAGCGTTTGCTCCGGTCAACGGCTTCACCGGTGACGCCGATTTTCGTAGCGGCGGAGCTTTCTTCGGAGACTTTTGTTTCGAGAGCTTGCAGAGCTCTCGAATCCTTGCGACATAGCGTCGCCTTCATCATTTTCAGCGGAGAGGTCGAGGGAATCATCTATCTTCTCATCTTGGCCTAAATCCGGGCCTTCATCAAAATCCTCATCGAAAAGAGCGCCAATCGAGTGGGGGATCGCCTCCTCAATTACCTCATCAAGGAGGTCCGAAAGATCATCCGACCGTCCCTTAAGCAAATATATTCTATTGGTTTCGCCTGTCGGGACTCCCTCGGAATAGTGTTTGAGCATCTGACCATTTACTTTGAACGTGGAACCGTCCTTGCATTCCAATTCGAAAGCTCATCCCGGTTGTATGTGCTTGATGGTGAAAGGTCCGGACCAACGTGACCTCAACTTACCGGGAAATAGTCGGAGCCGGGAATTATAGAGCAAGACCTTGTCTCCTACTTTGAAGTCCGTGACGGTTATGCGGGCGTCGTGGAGAATCTTGGTCCTTTCTTTGTAAATTCTTGAGCTTTCGTAGGCGTCCCTTCTTATCTCATCAAGCTCGTTGATGTCTAAGAGTCGCCTTACCGCCGCACTCTTGTAATCATAATTAAAGGTCTTAATGGCCCAATATGCGTGGTGTTCCAACTCTACCGGTAAGTGGCAAGCTTTCCCATAAACGAGTCAGAACGGTGTGGTGCCTATGGGAGTGCGAAAGGCCGTGCGATATGCCCATAGAGCATCGTTTAGCTTCATCGACCAATCCTTTCTAGATCGATCCACGGTCTTCTCAAGAATTTGCTTGATCTCTCTATTTGAGACTTCCACTTGGCCGCTAGTCTGGGGGTGATACGCCATGCCAACTCTATGGTTTACTCCGTACTTCTTTAGCATGGCTTCAAACTTGTTCTCTATGAAGTGGCTTCCCCCGTCGCTTATCAAGGTACGAGGCACTCCGAAGCGCGGGAAGATATTTTGCTTGAAGAACTTGGAGACAACCCTTGCATCATTGGTAGGGGTGGCGATTGCTTCCACCCATTTGGAGACATAGTCGACGGCCAATAGGATGTATTTGTTGCCATTGCTTGTCGGAAATGGTCCCATGAAGTCTACTCCCCAACAATCAAAAAGCTCGATTTCTTGGATGGGCCTCATTGGCATCTCATTGCGCTTGGAGATATTCCCGGTCCGTTGGCATCTATCGCACCCCTTTACAAAGTCGTGGGTGTCTTTAAACATTGTCGGCCAAAAGAACCCGCTCTGCAAAATCTTAGCGGTAGTTTTAGAGGCGGCATGATGTCCTCCGCATGGTAGACCGTGGCAATGCAAAATGATGGATGTCGCCTCCTCTTTAGAAACACACCTCCGAATAACGCCATCCTTGCATATCTTGAAGAGGTATGGATCTTCCCAGAAATAGCTACGGACTTCATGAAGAAATCTCCTCTTTTGATGCGTGGGCATCCCATGCGGTTTAATTCCACAAGCCAAGTAGTTGACGAAGTCCGCGTACCAAGGGACTTCACCGGTCCTTATGGCATATAGCCTCTCATCCACAAATGTGTCGTCGATAGGCAAACTCTCATCCTCCTTGTCGCGAATGAGCCTAGATAAATGATCCGCCACGACATTGTCCGTTCCCTTCTTATCTCTGATCTCTAAGTCGAATTCTTGCAACAAGAGTATCCACCTAATCAACCAAGGTTTGGCCTCCTTCTTGTTTAAAAGATACTTCAATGTCGCATGGTCGGTGTGGACAATCACCTTGGAACCGAGGAGGTAGGAGCGAAACTTCTCTATGGAATAGACGACCGCTAGAAGCTCCTTTTCGGTAGTGGTGTAGTTTTTCTGCGCGTCATCCAATGTCTTGCTCGCATAGTATATCGCATGAAGCTTCTTATCTTTTCTTTGTCCCAACACCGCCCCAATGGCTTGGTCGCTAGCATCACACATTAGCTCAAAAGGAAGGCTCCAATCCGGTGGTTGTATGATGGGTGCGGAGACTAGTGCTTCCTTCAAGGTGTTGAAGGCTTGCAAGCATTCTCCTGAGAAAACAAAAGGAATATCTTTAGCGAGCAAGGAAGTAAGCGGTCGGGCAATCGAGGCGAAATCCTTGATGAAACGACGGTAAAACCCCGCGTGACCAAGAAAGCCTCTAATGCCCTTGACATTAATAGGAGGAGGAAGTTTCTCGATTACCTCAATCTTTGCTTTATCTACCTCAATTCCTCTCAAAGAGACAAGATGTCCGAGAACTATACCTTCTGTGACCATGAAGTGACACTTCTCCCAATTGAGAGTGAGATTGTTTTGTTGGTACCTTTTTAGGACTTTAGTAAGATTTTCCAAGCAAGAGTCAAACACACTTCCATAAACCGAGAAATCGTCCATAAAAACTTCCATAATATTTTCAATGTAATCGGAAAATATAGATGTCATACACCTCTGAAAGGTGGCGGGAGCATTACAAAGGCCAAACGGCATCCTACGGTAAGCATAGGTGCCATAGGGACAAGTGAAAGTTGTCTTCTCTTGGTCATCTTCGTGCAAAGGGATTTGGAAGAATCCCGAATACCCATCTAGATAGCAAAAGTATTTATGTTTTGCAAGGCGTTCAAGCATTTGATCGATGAAGGGCAATGGGTAATGGTCCTTTCGGGTGGCTTTATTGAGTTTCCTATAGTCGATGCACATTCGCCATCCCGTGACGGTGCGCGTAGATATGGGCTCACCTTTTTCATTTTTTATGACAGTCATCCCCCCTTTCTTGGGGACGACGTGAACGGGGCTAACCCACCTACTGTCCGAGATAGGATAAATTATACCGGCTTCTAGCAACTTTAGGATTTCCTTTTTAACCACCTCCTTCATATTAGGGTTTAACCGCCTTTGAGGCTCTATGGAGGTGGCGTCAGTATCCTCCAAATGGATCCTATGCGTGCAAAGCCTAGGGCTTATCCCTTTTAGATCGGAGATAGTGTACCCAAGGTCATCTTTGTGGCTCCTAAGAACGTCTAGGAGTTTCTCAAGTTGGTCCGGCGTGAGGTGGGAGTTTACTATCACCGGGAAAGTTAATTTGTTACCCAAAAAGGCGTACCTTAGATTCGGAGGTAATTGTTTAAGTTCTACTTGAAAAGGAGCCGCTCCTTCTACTTCATCAGCTCGCATGAGTTTGGCTTCTTCCTTGTCATCCGGGTTTAGCTCATGTTCAGGTGGTCCGCTCTCTTGTGACGAGTCAGACTCGCTACTTAGTGAGGACGAGGCATCGAAATAGGCGCTCTCCGATTCAGTGCTAGCATCGTCAAAGCCTTCACTCCGTTCTGGTTCGTTCCTGGAGTCAAGAAACACCTCAGACGATTCATAAAAGCAAGAGTGAGCGTCATAGAGTGCAACTCCCTGAATGTCGGTGTGCTCAAAGGATTCTTCGGGAGTATAGTGCTCTTCGACATTTGTTCTACCATCTTCGAAATATATTTTTTCGTCGATCACGTCAACTCTGACGTTGCCTCCGATAGTCCCTTCCGGGGAGACTTGGTCCATCACAAAGCTAGCAAACAGTTGCTCGTCAGGGTCCTTGACGTCGATAGCAAAAGCTCCGGTAGCGTGGACCTCATCGACAAGCTCCTTAAGGAGGTCTGTGAAGGATTCAAAGTCTTCCTGACTGAGTTCTATTGTTGACATTGCATCCTCCATCCTTCCTGTAAAGACCTTATGCAAAATACAGGGAGAATATGCAAATAGAAGAAAGTAAATAAAGAGAGAAAGAAGAAGAAGTAACCGGGTGGTCGATGACGAACACCGTCAAAATGCCTTCCCCGGCAACGGCGCCAAAAACTTGATCGCTCCGGGACGTAACCCAAAAGAACGGTTGTAGTTTTACCGCAAGTGCACGGTGTAGCAGCGAGCGGGTTATCGAACACAGGGAGGACGAATGACCGTGCTTGTTCCAATCAACCTGGCTATTTAAGAAGAGAGAAATTTGCCATTGGCGATCCTGTCACAATCGTCAGACAAAGTACGGAAATATCAAATCAAATAAAGAACGTCTAGGGAATGGGGAATTCCCGCTACTCACCGTATTTCGTAAAAGTGGTTCATCGGTATCAAAGTTGCTAGAATAAGATTTTGGATGAACTAGTTGCAACTGAATGTAGAACCAAGCTCACGCTCTCGCGCTGTTACCGGTCTATAGCTATCCTAGGCTCGGGTCCAATCTCTTGCAAACCCTAGCCTAGGGAAACTAGCATTAGGATAAACATCATTGTTCAATCGCGCACCGAGCCCAATCTCTTGCAAACTCGGCACACGACCTAGATTGGGATAGTTCCTACCCGTCCAATCTCTTGCAAACGGGTATTGGCGCGGAATTGGAACCGGAAACCCTAGTATCGGTCCAATCTCTTGCAAACCGATACTACGGAAATTCGACTCCAACCCAATTCGGATTTCTAGGGTTTCCTATCGAATTGGGATCCAATCTCTTGCAAATCCCAATCGATGTGAATTCCTAGCCATCCGTAGTAAATTGATCCCAATCTAATCCCTAGTAGCAATTCTAACAAAATTCCTACCAATTCATTACAATTATGAAATAGGGCTTGTAGGGTTCATCCCCACGCCCCAAGACGTGGCTACTACTCACAATTCATAGCAAGATCATAAGAATAATCAATGAAATAAGCAGTAGAATTCATCACAATATTGAGATATGCAATAAAAATAGAATTTTTAGGGAAAAGAGGTGCAAACCAATGGAGTTCTTCAATTAATCCAACAAAAATCCAACTTTGTCTCCTCTCCAATCACAAGAATAAAACTAAAAAGCTAATCTAAAAAGCTGCAAAAAATCTAAGAGAGAGGCTCTCAAAACTAGGGTAAAAACAGGGGTTAAATAGCCCCCAAAATCGTCCAAAAACTGTGACCAAAATACCCCTGCGCAGCCTGTTTTCCGCAATTTTCGCTACAGGCAGCGCATCGCACTCGGCCGAGTGACAATAGTGGCTCGGCCGAGTGAAAACCCTGTAATTTTCCAGTAAGTATCGATCTTCAGGGGTCTTCACTTCGGGGGCGGCTCGGCCGAGTGAGTTGTCGTCACTCGGCCGACGGCTTCATGGTACTCGGGCGGACGGGATTATCCACTCGGCCGAGTGGGTCTTCTGAAGCTCAGGCAGCCGAAAAAACAGTAACTTGGAGATTTTTGAAGGGCTTCGTCTGGGCGCCACTCGGGCGGACGGGGTCTCGTCACTCGGCCGATGTAGTCTCCGTCGCTCGGCCGAGTGCACGTAGGAATCGTGTCTGATCAGGTCGGCCGAGCGGTGTCTCGCTGGTCGGCCGAGTGGCTCCTCCACTCGGCTGAGTGGGACACAAAAAATGCCCAGATTGCTTATTTTGGCCTCCTCGTCGCTACTGCGACGTCCGTTCTTCTTCCGCTCCTCTCCAGCAGCAAAATACCCCTCGGGAAGGTCATCAGTGACCGTCTGGAGTAGGCGTATCTCGAGATCACTCCAAATCGCGCCAAATCACCTGAAATGTGACAAAAACAACAAATCGTGAAAAGCATCGCAATATCGTCGATATATCGTGAAAAACATGATTTGGGCGATCTAAATGGCATGCAAACATGCGGTAAAAAAGTGTAAAATAAGGAGTGATCATAGGACCAAGATGGTGTGGATATGAAAGTATCGTTGGAGTCATCGTGCTGAGAGGATAAGGGCATAGGCTAGTGATGAGTGGTTTATTTGTATATATTTCACGCTCATCTCACGTGCTTTTTGCCTCATTTTATTCACCGTTTCATTCGATTTTATCTGCTTTTGTTTCCATTTTACTCTTTGGTTCCAATTTGTGCGTTTCAGGAAAAAGGAAACAAATTCAGGATAATGGAGCATTAAAAAGGCTAAAAAGTGCCAAAAGAGTCAAAGAAGTGAAAGGAGCGATCAAGGCAAAGAGAGGGAATAAAAACAAGAGGAATCTGGAGGAGAAGCCACAAGAAGCATGCAAGCACTGTAAAGACTCAAGCCCTGCTCTCAACCATGTAGCCATCTTCACTTCTCCTCATTTTTTCATTGAAGATCGTCTCCTCCCAATTCCAACGCCACCTCATTTGCGCAAATCTGATTTTTCTAAATTTTTCTAGATTTTCTGGAGTGTAGTTTGGTGGAGTGCAGGTTGGTGCAAAATTTTGCTTCCATACAGCTATATGGGATTTCCATACGGACGTATAAATGAAAAATCAGCAGTTTGAGCCACCGTACGACCATATGAAGGCTAATTCTTCCCCTTTTCAAGAGTCAATTCCACACGGCCGTTTGGATTAATCCAAATGGCCGCATAACTCTCAGAAGATTTGAAGAGAAATGACGATGGCTCTGCAAGTTCTACACGCCAGTCACGATTTATCAAAATGGTTGCTTAATCTTCCTCTAAATCAAACTCCACATAACCATTTAGAATTTTTCCAAATGGCCGCGTCATCCACCTCAACGGCCCCAACTCAGCTTCACACGGCCGTATGGATTTAATCCATACGGTTGTGTCGTTTCTTCTCCAGCCCACGCAAGGGCAGCAGCGTAACATTTTGTAACGATGTGGCCATTTGGGTTCTCCAAACGGCCAAGTTGAATGTGGGTCTAGAGCAAAAACCCGACTTCTTAGGGTTGTTTAAATTGATCGAGGCGTCGTCATTGGTGGGAGAGCCGAGCTTTAGGCTCGTTTTATGCCCTTTTTCACTTTATTATTGTAATTTAGGAGTATGATTAACTTTGAATAGGATTTTTAGAGGCTCCTCTCTTGGATTTGTAATGGAGATTAACAAACTCTCTTATGGATTAATGAGATGAGTATTTATTCCTCTTTTCTTATTATTTTTATTATTGATTCATCATTGTTTGCTGTTTTTTCTATTAGCTATCATTATTCTTTTAATTGTCCATCTTGTGATTGCCTCCATTTTATATGTTTTCAATTCATATTCTTCGTTAAACCCCATAATCCATGTCCCCTCTAAACCGATTAGCGTAGCTAGTAACATAGCATATATCAAGCTAGTACTCGACCAATTCGCCTCCCTACGGACGACCTGTAACGTGCATGCGCTTGCGTTTATAAATTGTAAAACTCCTATCATGTTTTTGGTGACGTAGAACACAGCACTCGGTCGAGCAGAACACAGCACTCGGTCGAGTAGGTGATTTCAGCACTGCAACGTCAACTTGCAGAAATTCCACAGATTTCATCCGACCTATGATTGGTGCATTCTTGGCGGTGTTGGAACCGTCTTGAGGACTACTATCCATAAAAAATATGAGAAAAATATATTGCCAACTTGAATGATAGAAGATCTCAAAAGAGTGAGAGTCTATCTGAAAATCTGGGCGCTTGCCTTACTCGACCGAGTAGCCTTTGTGCTCGGTCGAGAAGCCCCCTACTTGATCGAGCTACAGTAGATCAAAACTTCGTCCAAAACGATGCTCTGTTTGATGACGACTCGGGTCGAATAGGTGAACTACTCGGTCAAGTTGCTTTGTTGCTCGGTCGAGCTACAATGCCTTGGAGAATAGCTCAAAATCGTCGCTCTGTTTGATGCAGCTCGGGTCGAGCTGGCTGTCTGCTCAGTCGAGTAGGTCATGGTCATTTCCGTGCTAACTCTACCTGTCAGCTCAGCCGAGTAGCTGTTGCTACTCGGTCGAGTCACCTGGGAAATTGAAGATGGCATGAGCTTCTCATCTTTCGCTCTCTTATCCTCCTCTCGTCTTCTTCTTTGGCATCTCAGGCATGTCATCATGAGTTTTCTAGGTGCTCTCACGTTGCCGATCGTCTCATGTACTCCAATTGGCTCCAATATCGCTCCAAATCCTTGAAATGGGCATAAACGCTCCGAAAGTCATATTGTTACAAATAATAGCATAAAAGCGTATAAAATGGGGGTTTGGAGGGTGAAATGCATCATGAAAATATGCGATAATTCAAGCAAAATATGAGCATATCAAAATCCCCCTTGCTTACCACTTACTCGTCCTCAAGGAAGACGTATACAAAGCTCACTGGGAGGTAAAAATACGAAAATGAAAAAGAATACAAAGTGGAAGGGGTCGCTAGATTATTCTCTCAGATCTCAAGCCATAAGCTACACATCACGATAACTCGAAAAATACGAATCACATGCTATAAAGATTTCATATCTTACTTAAACATGGTACTTGCAAGCTTTCAAGAACAACAAAAGGGACTCTCTAAATTCATGCGATCAACTCATATCCACTTCATGCAATTCATAGAATTTAATATGCATTTCATTGGCGATGCACCTTTCAATCAAGAGTTATAGCATAAGCATATAAGAATCACACCAAGCATGCAATGGAAAATGGAATAAATCATGGCATTCACATATTTATATCGAATCATAAGAAATCTCCATAACTAAAGTATTTTGCTAAGTTTCAGCATTCTCAAACATTCCCATTCGTGCACTTCTCCACTCTAATGGCGTACTCACTCTTATGGTCAAATGAATTCACCCCCCAAGCTTAGCTTGAGGTATCGCATCTAAAGGAAAGGGATAGGAGAAAGTACAATTTTTGCCTTTGTTTTCCCAAGTATTTTTGTGGCTCCAATAATGAGATGGAGAAATATTTTTCTTTATCTTTTGGTTCTCATTTTTCTTTCTGGATTTTTGTAGGAACTATATGATATGTATTTTTGGTTTTTGGCTCCTTTTTGGCCTTTTGAACTTTTTGGAGCTAACTTTTCTTTTGCAATGGATTTTTGGGAATAGATGCGGTATGAGTAGCTGCATGGGGTGAAATCAAGTGACATGTAGAGAATAAAAAGATATATGTGGAGAAGGAAATGATGTAACGCTCGATTCACTCATAAGATGTGCACAAACGGTTCAATAAGATAATACTTCAACTAAAACTCATATGTAAGCATGGATATTCTTAATTGTTTCAATAAATAGTGAAGTCAAGCAGTAGAGTTCATAATCATATCAGGCATGCAATAGAAGGTGAATAAGACAATAAAACTGAAGCTTCAGATGTACTAATGATGCGTGAATCTTGATGCATTTCCAACAAGAGCATACTAAATACTATTGCATACATTAAGCTTCAATTAGTATCATGCATTCATATAGAGGAATCATCAAAAGAATATATATGCAAGTACATGGATAGCAGGATACTGAAATACTCTAAATAGCATGGCAAGGTATAACAAGCATCGTGATGGTTGCTAAAGCAATAAGAGATATCATTATAAAAACACATCTAGCAAAAGAAGAAAAAAGAAAATAAAGAAAAAAATAAAATAAAAAAAGAAAACACACAATATGATCATGAACACACATAAAGGGAAAATAAATTGGAAAATTCAAAAAGATGATGCAAAAATTTTGAAAAAATTCTAAAAATCATAGAAATAAAGTAAAAATGAAACTAATGCAACTAGATGGCATGGAAATGCACTCCCCCAAGCTTAAACTTCACATTGTCCTCAATGTGATCATAAAAGGTAATTATGAGAAACAACGATAAATATGAGGGGGTGAATGAAAAATGATGGAATGAATGACATGAAATCCTAATGCAACTACATGCACATGCAATGATGCATGAGAGCGCTTCTCCCAAGCTTATACCAAACAATACTATTCAAATGACTCGATCAAAAATGTCACGGCTTCGTTAATCGAGATTCAAGTCAAACGAAGATTTCACTTGAAAGAAATGCTCGATGGTGAGCAAAAGGATGTGACACATCAAAATATGAAGAGGGTAGCAATCAATTATAGTTGATAAAGGGTAGGGTGTAAAAGATTTTTTTTGTTGCCGTCATATGAGGTGATATTTATTCTAAACTAACAAATCAAGCAAATCTATACGATCCTCTGGCTGTCGAGAGGATTCATGTTTATTGAAAGAATAAAATACTACACTACTGTGATTAGCATACACCTGATTCAAACGGTAGATCAAGTATCTGCATCGGTGCATCCAACTATCCTATCAGCACCTTCTGTGGCTTTACCAGCTGCATATAGCCACAAACACCAACGAACTCCATCCGTGTGCAGATGTTATCGTCCAAAGTCACGTCCTCCTCGATGGTCTGCTCCGCTACTATATGCACGACCTCCTCAATAATATCCTCTGTTGGTATAGGCTGCTCTGACTCATGTGGCTAGCAAGGGGAGGCGACGAAGGAATGAGCTGGCTCTACAGTGCTAGGTGTCGATGTCTAGTCAATAGTGGCAATATCGATGCGCATAATACCTCCCCCCAAGCTGAACATGAATATCCTCCTCGATGGTACCTGCATCAGACACACGATTCATAATAAAATTGTTGGATATGGACGACATAAATACACCCATGAGGGGATGTATGAGGGTATACGGACCTCAGATGTCGCGTGCACGAAAGCGTGCACGAAGGAAATCTTTTCTCGTGTGAAAAGGACCACTCGATAAGTGGAAAAAGCCACTCGATAAGTGGAAAAAGTCACTTTATAAGTGCATAAAGGCACTTGATAAGTGAATGAAGAAGAGGATAAATGAATGTGCTAATATAGGCTAATAAGCTTATAATTGGTTATTTCCAACAATAACCACCCCTAAAGCCTATAAATAGGATCCAAGGGTAAGGCATTCATTCCACACTTTCCGTGCCATAAGTTTGCATAAGGCATCTTATGTCCTTCTTCTCCCTTCCATTAAAATCCTCTTCTAGTTAGAGATTTATGCGGTGAAACTCTGCTTCGATCCTCCGTGACGAAGTATCGACCGTTGTAGCGAATCCGAGGACGAAGTTCCGAGATTACGGTGCCGCGTACATAAGCGTAAGTCTCGACTTTATTATTCGATCCTAACGTCCTTGTTTTGACAGGATCCTACATTGGAATTAGAGCCATACGGGTTCGCCCTGGTCAAACCGCCGCCCCGTCGAACCGATGAACGAGGCGTTGTCTTTTTCAAGAATGGGTATCCTACCATTATGGATATGGTAGGAACGCTTCGTGACGGAGAGAACGCCGCGGTTGTTCTTTTCATGTTAGGGTCTCCTACCATTACGGATATGGCAGGAACTCTCTGTGACGGGAAGAACCGACCGTTCATATCGTCAAGCTCGCACTCTTCATGGATGCTGAGTCTTCATTCATAGGGAATGTGAACTCTCTTCATGTGGAGCGTGTAGTTTACGAATTTTAAAGTATGTTATTTTTCATTTTGGCACACGGCCATTAGAGAATAACTACTTTCTCGATGAACGGGTGCTTCATCGACGAACGGGTGCTTCATCGAGGAAGAAGATGGTAGTTATTCCCATCGGGGAAGATGACTTTTTAGTGCTTGATCACCATGGCCAAATGGGCTATGAAGGCAATGCACCCCCCTCCCCATGCGGAGGGGGTTGGCTATGGCCAATAACCACCACGGCCACCCCTCCGGCGGGGTGTGCGGTAACCCCATGCAAAGGGGTGGCCGGCCATGGCCATATGGGCCATGGCCGGCCATGGCCAGGCCATGGCCAGGCCGGCACTGGCCGGCCACGGCCACGGCCAGGGGGCCCTGGCCGCGGCCAGACCAGGGCCAGGGGGCCCTGGCCAGGCCAGGGCCGGCCCTGGCCGGCCTCGGCCAGGGCCAGAGAGCCCTGGCCGCGGCCAGGCTGCCGGCCCTGGCCGGAAGCCAGGGCCCTGCCGGCCCTGGTAGAGGCCAGGGCCGGTGCCCTGGCCAGGGGCCAGGGCCCTGCCGGCCCTAGCAAAGGCCAGGGCCGGCGCCCTGGCCTCTGCCAGGGCCCTGCCGGCCCTGGTAGAGGCCAGGGCAGATCCTGGCTGGCCCTGGGCTCTGCCAGGGCCATGGCTGGCACTGGGAGAGGCCAGGGCCAGGCCCTGACCGGCCCTGGCTGGCCTCAGCCAGGGCAGAGGCCCTGGCCGAGGGGCCAGGGCCCCTGACCGGCCAGGACAGAGGCCCTTGGCCGGCCTATGGCCAGCCTCGGCCAGGGCAGAGGCCCTGGCTGCCGGGGGGTGCCGGATCCTTGGTCGGTATTGGTCGACCAATCCGGGATTTTTGGTCGACCAATTCAGCCAGAAGCCTTGCCAGTGGTTTCGGCCCCGGCAACCTGCAAGGC
>JAULAV010005664.1:0-24998 GCA_030789695.1 Scilla litardierei
TCAAGGCTCATGAGAAGAATTACCCGACACACGATTTGGAGTTGGCTGCAGTCGTGTTTGCTCTCAAGATTTGGAGGCACTTCCTGCTGAGTGAGAAGGTGAATATCTTCACCGATCACAAGAGCTTGAAGTACATTTTTACTCAGAAGGAGCTCAACATGCGACAGCGTCGATGGTTAGAGCTCATGACAGATTATGAGATTGATTTGCAGTATCACCCTGGCAAGGTGAATGTGGTTCCAGATGCGCTGAACAGACTTCCAGCGGTGATGATGTTGACTTCGCAGTGGAGATTGCAGCAAGATTTTTGCGAGTCTGGTATTGAGATTATTCTTCCTGGAGAGGCTTCTTCGTTGATGTGTATGCAGATACAGTCGACGATCGTGGATAGGATCAAGGCTGAACAAGCTGGAGATGCTAAGCTGGTGAAGATTCGGGAGCAGGTGGAAGCCAGTCTGCGGACTGACTTCTTGATTCATGAGGATGGCTCGTTGAGATTTGGAGCCAGGTTATGTGTGCCAGCTGGAGATATCAAAGAGGAATTATTGGTTGAGGCACACAGTTTGCCGTATTCTGTGCATCCTGGTAGTACCAAGATGTACAAGGATCTTCGTCTCAACTGTTGGTGGCATGGTATGAAGAGGAGTGTGGCTCGGAGTGTAGTCAAGTGTCTGTTTTGCCAGCAAGTAAAGGTGGAGCATCAGCGTACGGCAGGGTTGCTACAACCGCTTCCGATTTCGGAGTGGAAGTGGCAACACATCACTATGGATTTCGTGACTGGACTACCTCGGAGTCCGAAGCAGAATGACGCGATTTGGGTGATCGTAGACCAATTGACCAAATCCGCGCACTTTATTCCCTTCCGAGAAGGGCAGTCTACTGAGACGCTAGCGAGGAGATATATGGAGGTAAATTCTCTTACTCTCGGTTTTTATTTCCTTTTCCTAGTTTAGATAGTGATGTACCATGAATCGTGCAGGAGATCGTACGACTTCACGGAGTCCCTGTGAGTATCGTGTCGGACAGAGACACGAGATTCACGTCTCAGTTTTGGCAGAGTCTGCAGAAGAGTCTGGGTACGAGTCTGAGTTTCAGCACGGCGTACCATCCACAGACAGATGGCCAGTCCGAGAGGACGATTCAGATTTTGGAAGACATGCTGAGGGCGTGCATGTTGGACTTCAAGGGATCTTGGGAGGATCATCTCCATCATGTGGAGTTTGCCTACAATAACAGCTACCAGGCGAGTATTAGTATGGCGCCTTTCGCCGCGCTATATGGGAAGAAATGTCGATCGCCACTGAGCTGGGATGACATTGGAGATCGGGAGCTGTTAGGACCGGAGATGATTGTGGAAGCCGTGGATGTTGTGAGGAACATTCGGGAGAAGCTGAGGATTGCGCAGGACCGTTTCAAGCATTGGGCCGATGCTAAACGGAGGCCTTTGGAGTTTCAGCCTGGAGATCATGTCTTTCTGAAGATTTCTCCGAACCGCAGAGTTATCCGATTTGGGAAGAGAGGCAAGCTGAGTCCGAGGTACATTGGGCCGTTTGACATTCTGGAGAGAGTTGGAGCGGCGGCTTATCGCTTGGCGCTGCCACCGTCGCTAGAGGGAGTTCACGACGTGTTTCACGTATCTCAGTTACGTCGATACGTTAGTGATCCGTCCCATGCTGTGGATTTCTCGGAGATCACGGTTCGTCCGGATCTGTCTTATGATCAGCAGCCAGTTGAAATTCTGGATCGACGGCAGAAGCAGCTGAGGAATAAGACCGTCGACTTGGTTCGAGTGCAGTGGCGTCATGGTTCCCCTGGGGAGTCCACCTGGGAGCGTGAGGATGATATGAGAGAGCGCTTCCCGCACCTCTTCACGAGCAGTGCTTGATGTTGATTCCGATGACGGAATCATTTCTAAGGTGGGGATGATGTAACGGTCGCTTTCTGATCGTACTTTGTTCGTGCACGTGCTTTTGACCATGCACGTATTTATTTTAGACTCTGTTTGTTTGTGAACCCTTTGGTGTGATATGTCGTTGTGAACGTCTCTGAGAGTATTAAATTGTGGCACTAATTTAGAACAACATTTCTCGGGTCGTTCGCCCACGATTTGATCTTATTCGAAGAGACGTTGTGATTTTCACTTTTGACGTGAGACGTTCCTATTTTTAGTTTCGTCACTCGACGTCGAAATTGAGATCCGTCTTCTTAGTTTCCTTTCTCTCGTCGTCCCGATTACCTCAATATTTATTTCACAATTTTCGGATTTCATTTGACCTATTTTACATTTTTAGCACAGCTTATCTTTAATTCTTTGAACCCTAGTTCCTTTAGTTTAACCCCTATATATATTCCCTACATATTTTGTCACCCAACCCTAGTTGACTCAGCCCATTCTTGGCCGCACCCTATCCATGCGTGAGTAGGGGAGAGAGAGATTGGGTTTTATTGTTTTTAAAATCCTAATCCTAATAGAAATCAACCCTAGACCAAGTCAACCCACCTACACTATATAAATACCCCCTAGGATAACCTATTTTCCCAAGAAAACAAACCCTAGCCGCCCCCACATCTCAAATTTCCACTTGCGACGTTCGTCGCAACCAACCCCGCAGCCGCCCACGCCCGACCGACATTTTCCCTTGCTTTCCCTCGGTCTGACCGAGGCCCCGCCCCGCATCGCCGCTCCGCTCCGCACTAAGTCGCCCGCCTCCTCGTTGCATCGCACCGCCCCCGCTACGACCGAGAGCTTCTCTCGGTCTGACCGATAGAACGCCCCGCATCCCGCTCCGCAGCAGCCCGCAGTGCCCGACCGACGCCCCCTCTCGGTCTGACCGACCCGCACCGCCGCTCCGCCGCTCCGCCGCTCCGTTGCAACCCGCTTCGTTGCAACCCCCGCCCCGCAGTGCCCGACCGACAAATTCCCTCGCAGCGGCCCGCTGTGACCGAATGACCCGCATCTCCGCAGCGACCGACCGACCGTGCGCTGTGATCTCTTGGTCTGACCGAGAGATTCTCTCGCAGCGGCCCGGTCTGACCGAGCGAATTTCGTCGCAACGTCGCAACTTCCGCAACGCTTGCAACCGTGGGCCCCCCCAAGTTCTCCAGAGGTGTTGTGGGTCCCCCATTGGCCCCTAGAACTACTGTGGGTCCCACCTAGGTGTCTCCTCTTCGTGGATTTGCCGATTACGACGTTGCGATACGTCGTAGCCCTTCATCGCACGTCCTAGCGTTGGAATCTTGGTTCGTTGATTTGGTTGCTGCCCAGACTATTCGAGCGAGGAATCTGATCTGGAAATTGGACTAGGAGCACGTTCTTATATTCCAACCCCTGGCGTCACTACCCGACGCCAGTGTAGCTTTCGCGCCGTGTTGAGGTAACGTTCTGCACCCTTAGGACCCCCAACCACAGCCTGTTAATCAAGACCAAAATTGTTGTTTTAAAGTGTTCTAAATTCACTAATCAATATTAATAATATGGGAATGTAGGCTGGTGGACTTGTGCACGTAGGTTGTTTGTGACTTTGGACTCTTTTGGACGGTGTTTTTCTGACATCAGACTTGCAGGCAAGTGAAACTTGCCAACTTTTGCTTAGAGCCATGTTTTAGGCCACTTCCTTGTTTTTTTGCGTAAAAGAGACTAGACAGTGAAATGATAGCTGTCTAGGCGCAACTTTAAGATCTAGCTTGACAACGAAGCTAGATCTGTCACACTGCTATGTCATTCATGCATTGTTGCCTGCCACGTTTAAATTCCTTATCATCTGTACGCACTTAAACTATTATCTGGCATGCATTGCATCCTACATGTCATCCAAGTTTGAATGTTGCATTCGTAGCACACGCTACAATACTTGTACTTCCTTGTTCAGTCTAGGCACCTGCGTAGCAGGCACAACCCTATGCCAAATACACTTCCTGGCTCGTGATACAGAAGCGGGCTACTTGTGTTGGTCAAAAGCCAATGCCCAATACACGTGGAGGTGTATGGATAAGCGATCACTTGAGCTTAGGAGTTGGCCCGCACAGCCACTCTAGCCAAAAGGCGTAATCTCTGTGCACGACGTGCTTACTAGACTTGTCCTTGTCCTTGTGATTGTTCTTGCAAAACTTGATATCCATGCCATGATGTAAATGCCAGTTGCCATGCCATGCTCGTACTTTACTTTACTTGTTGCACTCATGCTATATCTGCCATGTCATTACATCATGCTAGAACTGCTAGGTTGCTTTACTTTTACTTTCAGTTTCCTTGCACAAGTCTCTTGTAGACTTGCTGACATGTGCCCCTTGCTCTTTTGGATGTCACATGTTAGACCCTGAGCCAAAGACCGTAGCTGAGGACGAGGCGTTTGTTGACGCTGAGCCGGAGCCTACGTTTGACGAGGAGTTGGTGGACACCGGTGACCAGTCTTAGAGACTGTTCTGAGTTGCTTGCTTTAGGTTGCTGTTAGTTGTCGGTGCGTAGCACCATTACTTTGTTTTCTGTACGTTGTACTTTTATTGGCCATGCTGGGGCCTTTTAGACTCTTTTCTTTTAGCCTGGTGGCTTTTTCTGTGGTGTTGGAACTTATTTTATGGATATTCTGAGATTGCTTTTGTCTCATTTCCTTTATTATTATCTTTGTTTCGTATCGCATTTGCAAGGAACTGCCATTTAAAGTTTATTGACGCTTATCAGACTTGCAGCTTCACAGCTTCAAGTCTGAGCGGACCTACTTACGTCTCGCCTCCATATTTTTGGTAAGCGGGGCGTGACACAGTAGCTCCATCCTTTCTAGATCTTCGTCAGAGAAGAAGATAGAAGGTGTCGTGTATTGGGGATGCTTTCGCCCCACGGAAACAGTCATCAATCTCCCAGTGTAGAAACTTTGGAGAGAGGTTGATAGCTCCAGGTGGGGGGATCTCCCGTTATCTTGTTGGTGTTCCTAACACTGGGGGATCCCGCAGCAGCCTCGGAGAATGTGATTGGGCGAGTCGGCTTACTCGAACGGTTCGTCGAGGTGGATGTCGACTCGTGTTTCCCACAGACGGCGCCAAACTGTTAAGGCCAAAATTGACCGGCACAGTTGTCCAGCTGACGGAGATTCGTGGCGCTGAGCTGGAGCTTAGTCAGCCTTTGGAGTGGGACCCTCGGTGGGATGAACCGGGATCGGTAATTGATAGTTGATGATGGTACGACCGTTGATCGACCTTCGAATGATCGTTGGGTCAGTCGTTCGAGGTTGAAGAGCTAGCTGTCGACCTCAGGCGTTGGATGGTGATCGACAATCTGTACCACATGGAGTTGTTAGGGGGATCGGATCTGGGTTCCGACCCACATCCTCTCCGATGCTTAAGTTAGTATGGAACTTAAGGGTGAGAGTGAGCTTAGAGAAGTACAGATCGACCCACTGAAGTTCGTCCCTAGACTAACAATGCAAGCTCGATCGGGTTTGTACCTGTGCACTAACACTGACGATACCCTGACAAAACCCCGACGGAGCCCAAATGGCTTTTTCGGAAATGTGGACTTAGGAGCATGCATTAGTAATTTGCAAACTTGCCGTGGCATGTGCACGGGAGTAAAATGGTGGGTGCGCAGATCAACCCGTAATAAGAGGGTGGGCTATCATGCAAATTAGTTTAAATCATCGGGTCGAATTTGCCTCCCCACTCCCACATCAACTGTTCACTCCCCTGGCTTCCACTGCCTGACTTCTCTCCCTCACATGGCGGACGACGAATTTTTGGGCTTTCGGGTCGGGCAGCGGGTTCACGCCGCCGCGAACCCGCGGAGGATCGGCACGATCCGCTACATCGGACGCGTTACCGGCCACCCGGGATCCTGGGTCGGCGTTGACTGGGACGACTGCGACGGCAAGCACGACGGATCCGTTAACGGGATCCGATACTTCGATACCCGATCCGATAAGTCCGGTTCCCTCGTACGCGCGAAGAATTTGAGTGCAGGGATCTCATTCATAGATGCGCTTCTTCTTAGATACCGCAGTCATTCGACCAAAGAGGAAGAAGGTAAACGAAACAAACGAAAAAAATCGAATTTTTACGCGAAACACGGGGGAAAACCCTAATTTGATGATTGTGCAGATGAAATGTATGTGCTTTCGACGAGAAACAGGCGCGTGTCAGTGCAGCTATTGGGGAAAGAGAAAGCGGAAGAGAAGCTGAAGCATTTTGAAGAGCTGACTAGTGCATCGGTTTCGTATTTGGGAGTTAGCTCGATGGGTTCTGTTGATGAGATCAAAGCACTAGTCCCAAGTAAGCATTTTTAAAATGTAATTTTACCCCTTTAATTTTTAAACTCATGATTAGGATTTACCACAATATATTTGGATAAGTACAGAATAAATGACACCATAATGATGCAATGTGGGCTTTTTTAATTTTATTAATGTTTCAATCTAAGAGTACATTCAAGATACATTCGACCTTGTGCTTGTTAGGGAGAATTTGCTGGAATTTACAGACTTTAATTTAGTATGTATAGATTTACGAAAAAGAAAAAGAAACGGAAAGCAACCAAAAGAAAATTACGTAAGTTGACACATTTTAGCAAGACAGATTAAGCAGTCCATAGTAAATTCGCTGTCTAAACATAATTTCATTCTTAATGTTTCACAAACTTTATAGCATTGTTTCATATACTGTAATTATATGCTGTTTTAGTGTATCGATTTGAGAATTGATGCAGGCTTTGGATCAAAAATGGGTAGTAAGGGTGCGTGAAGATTTGTTTTACCTTTACCTCTTGTAGTTAGTCTAATGCTTGTATTCATATTAGACTCCAGCCCGACATGGCACACAATTTAAATGTAGATGTGCTAGATGCCGCGAGCGTAGTTTGTCATATACCCAATTACTTTTTAGCCCTGGATGATATTAGGTTTTTACATCATCGGTCTTTTTTAAGTTGACCTTGCCCCGTTGCAGACAAACTCAGGTCAGCTTTGTCCCTGTCCCTAAATCCACGAATATAATGTAAAGTTATGAGAAATGCATTCGTGGTACACTTGACCTTACACATGCATGTCAACAAGCTCTAGAGAGTCAAAATATGCATTGCTAAGCTATATAGAAACAAAAAGGCAGATTTGTAAATGGTTCGTTAATTAAAAATATGCATAAATCTTCTATTTCTACAATCTCAAGAACATTTATTTATTCCATTCATACATTCACATCTTTTTGTCCGCTGGCCATATGTTTTTTCCATCCCAATGTTCATCCACATGATTTTGGAATTTCTAGTGACCGCTTTAATATAGTCATAATGTTTTTGTGTTGGATTGGTAGTGCCTTTTTATTCAACTATTGCCATTTAAACCTCTTATAAGGAAAAAGTTACTACCAAATGCAAAACCATTACAAATACTAATTAGCAATTTAAATTACAATTCACAAATATTCCCTTAAAACAGAACATGGTTAAGGCTTTAAGCATGCTACTTTTTGACATTTCAAACCATATAAGGAAAAAGTCATCAAAGGCATAACCATTACAATAAAAGTAATCTTATAAAGAATTTAGTTTTGCTTACTAATTTTTTTGGCAAAATAGAAAAATTATATTCTCCCAAATAAACTATTCCATTATAGGTGACAATCTAGGTAGCATGAACATTTCAACCATAGAGCCATCTTATGATGGACACGTGCCGGAGAAAAGTATGGAACCCGATTCTTGTATTTTGAGTATACTTTTTAGAATTTACTTAAATGTTACATGTTGTTCCTCGTTGGCGTGTTCGTGTTTGTGTTTGTGAACGTTTGGTACCTTTGGTGACAGTGACATGCGTTACAATTACCACTTTAATTATAATAAACAATAACTTTATTAAGAAAACTATTGAAAGACATTTAACATTCTGATACAAAGTTTTTTGAAGCTCTACTAAAGATGTTGAAGCTTGGTGAGAGTCAAGTGATGGTCACCACATATTTGCTAATGGCGGTGAGAATCATATGAGAGTCGATGTGCACGAGAACTATTGGAAGTACAGTTAGGCCTTTGTGGATGCTGGTGAAGCTTGATTGTTTTGGAAAATGAGATTGAACTAAATTAGGGACAAAAATGTCCTAAATCGTTGGGTGATTTACTTGTTTCCCATGGCTAAAGAATAGTAAAACCCAACAATCCCAACAAAATGCATTTTGTGTATTATATTATATCATTATATTGCATGATATGAATATGATATTTAACCGTCATTGTAGCTATGTTGCGAGTCTTGTGTTTTTGCACCCTCCATTACAAATTATGTACTAAATAAAACATGATTAGTCTATATAGGATTTTGTAATTAAAAGTTCCAACATCAATAACTATAAAATTATTAAGCCCTTAACTTTGTACAAATTGTACATAGGGAAGAAAACCTCTCTGAGTTAGTAATAAGGTTTTTCTTTTTCTAAACCGCTTATAGATTTGTTTAGGGTTTGTGCCTTAATCTAATTTCTCTTTATCTCTTTCTTCTCTCTTCCCCTCGGGACGGCAGTAGTGGCGTTCAGGCGGTGACAATGATGGAGATGGAGAGGTTGTGGGGTATCACATTTTTAGGCATGCCATCTAATGTATGTGCATTGGCATGGAGGTACAATTTTTGCTTAGGTGGTGTTTTAAAACTATGATATATAGTTTGAGTATTGTTCACTCGAAAGGGTCAAAGGTCATGATCCTATTAATGAAAATTTAAAAATTAGCAAACCAAATGAAAAATCTATTTTGTTAGATGCGATCTGACATATTTAAACAACTTACACATAAAATGCAAATGAGTTTAATATGTTTTTACCATGCATCGAGTTGTAACAAATTAGCCAATTTTATGATAATTCTAAAATGTTGATTTTGTTGTCAAGTTCTGCATATGTAAATCATGTGGACATCATTTAAATTTTTAGTTATACGTTGTTTAATGTGTTTGATCACATTTAATGGAATGGATTTATGATTTGGATTTCCCATTGTTAAATTTAGGATGATAGGAATAGCATCTATGATCCTCTTGAGTGAACCTACTCAAAGCCTCTTTCTCCTTCTCCTAACCATCCCCATCATTTTATATATACAGAGAGAGAGAGAGAGAGAGAGAGAGAGAGAGAGAGAGAGAGAGAGAGAGAGAGAGAGAGAGATTAATGAGCATCATGTGACATATGAGATATCTTTCTTAAATACAGAGGAACGTTTTTTTTGCTTAGGTCGTGTTTTAAAACCTTGATATAGAGTTTGAGTTTTGTTCATTCAAGAGGATCAAAGATCCTGATCATATCAATACAAATAAAAAAATTCGCAAACCAAATAGAAACTCCATTTTGTTAGATGTGATTTGACATATTAAACTACTTACACATAAAAATGCAATTGATTATAATATGTTTTACCCATGAATCAAGCGGAAACAAATTAGTTAAAAAATTGATAACTCTAAAATGTTTATTTTGTTGTCAAGTTTTGCATAAGTAAAACATGTCATCATTTAAATTTTTAGTTATAAATAGTTTAAATGCGTGAGATCACATCCAATAGAATGCATTTTTGATTTACTTTTCTAATTGTTAAATTTAGGAAGATAGGATTAGCATCTTTGATACTCTTAACTCTTAGGTGAATCCTAATCAAATTCTATTTGTCCCTCTCCATATCGTTCCCCCTCTTTTTATCAATCTACATGAACACATGCACGCACGCACACACACACACACACATAGGGGGGGGGAGAGTAATGTGCCTCATATGATATATGAGATATCTGTCTTAAACACGATGACATGATGCATTCTCCTCTACAAAGGATATGATTGATAAAAAATACACCCAATGCGGCCTCTTATATTATATGAAGGAGAACACGTGTGTGTGTATTTATATATGAAAAATGAGTATCATCTGCCATATGAGCATAAGCGTCATATGTTGCTCGAAAAATTCACTCACTACTTTTTGAGGACCAGCTTTGTTAATTTTGATGATTATATTTTAAAACCACAACACACTAAATACCAAGTGAAACCAAAATTTTCTACTTATCGATTTATGTGTGGCAAAAGTTCTATTACTGTAAATTTGTTAATTTTTCAATGAATAAATCGATGAGCAAATATCTTTTTGTTCACTCGAAATTTGGTGTGTTGGGGTTTTAGAATATGAAATTCAAAATGAATGGAGCCCATACTTGAAAAAAATACAGGAGTGACCTTTTTGAGGGCGCCATATTACCCATTCTCTCTCGCTCTCTCTCTTTGAGAGAGAGAGAGAGAGAGAGCTTGATAATTTGAAATTTACTCGAAGACAAAGTAATCATAGCATTAAACTTATGTGATGGAAAATTGAATGTAACGAATGCGTAATGAGCCAAGTGCATGGGTTTCACGGTGTCCTTCATGTTAAGGTCGTATGCAGTTATGGTACAACTTGCCTGGATGAATCAAACGAAGGTTGCTTGTATGGCTCATTGCCTTGCATAAGTACATAGATTCATTAAGGGAGCATTTTGTTCAATGGATTCTCAATGGGTTCTCCATACAAGCATAGGCAATCTTGAGAATTGGGATGGCATGGAGATTGTTTTATGATATCCATCCATTTTGCATAACTAGTTACACCTGTAAGTGGGTTCCGTTGAACTAGTCGCTAGATTTTAACAGCTTCTGTGTAGCAACACTCTTACATTCTAATATCTGGTAGGTTTCCACTCATAGGCTACCTCTCATTTTAAAAGCTTTGAACACATTGTGTATCCTCATACCTGCGTACATTGTTATTTCAGAATACCAACCTTTCTATCTTATTTTTGAGACATGATGAACTAGTTTCATCATATTTAAGCAAGCTATTGTGACAAAAATAGTTTAAAAGCCACCCTTATACACATTGGACATTTGAGCTGTGAGATGCTTTGTGGCATTTGCTTATTCATGATATTTTGTTTATTTCAGATCTCAAGGAGCTTGATATGACTGGAAATCTTCTTTCAAAATGGCAGGTATGTTCTATTATGAAGACATTATCAGGTGTTGTTTTATGGTTGCATCTTTGCCTCCTAGTTTGAACGTTCATTTAATTTTCATCCTTGGTAGAAATCATGCTACTACTTTGAGCTGTATCTAATTCCAGGCAATATATTATTGTGCAATAACTTGGTTCATTATACAACCTGGCAGCTTGCAAAAATTTTCATACTTGACATGAGCTTTTTTGTGGGTGGTTACCTTTTCTATCATGACTTTATCTATAATAATCCGTCCTGCATCAATATATAGTTTACAACATGGAGGTATGATACATTTTGCTCTTTGATTTTACTCCTTTTTGAATATATCTTATCATTAACGATGCTGGTTTTGCTGTAGAATTTTTGGCTTAATTATTTTTATTGATCATCATATATTTGTGGGTTTTAGTCAGAATAGGTGTTAATGTGTTAGACAAAGAATTCCTTATGATAATTTGGGTTGTCTTGTAGATTTACAATTCATGCAAATATCATAGCAAGCTATTTACTGTAATATTGGGATATTAATGGTGCTGTTTCCGTGCAGGATATTGATACAATTTGTGAAGCTATACCATCTCTTGAAGTCCTCAACTTAACAAACAATTTAATGGGTCATGATTTAACTGTATTTCCTTCGCTTAAACACGTTCGCATATTGGTTTTGAATAACTGTGGCATTACTTGGGAGGAGGTGATCTTCTGTAGTGGATTTTATTTATTAACTCTGGTGCTGTCTCACCTTTTTTTTGAAAACTTACGAATTCCTATGAATTTATTGGCCAACAGGTTGATAAGCTTAAACTGTCACTACAAGCGATTGAAGAGATCCATTTAATGACAAATCAGTTGCGGACAATTATGGTGAGAACTTTGTTTTCTTCTTTCTGTGACATTGGTAGAAAGTCATTCACACAGATCGATAAATGAAACAGGGAGCATCCAATTTCCCTTTAGGATGATCTTTGATTCTTTTAGTTAGTAGCTGCATCAAGCTATTGGCTATCTGCAAATTCTGTTAAATAGTTCTCGGTATAAATGTTTTCTGATTGCAAACATTATAAATGTTTATCTGTTGACTCAGTATTCTTTGGGACCCTTCTTATTATCATTATCTAAAAGCGCAAGTAAAATAATGATGACAATGATGGCTTTTAACTATCAAAGAAGTTTGGATTTCCTGTTGAGAGATACGAGTTTTCATTTCCTTCAGCAAGATTAACAGATAATAGGATAAATGATGTATAAGGTATGAGAGATCCATATTTTGTCTTTTGCCTTGGACTAGATACTAGGTTCCTTTTTGGTTAGCATTGAGTACAACAGCTGTTACACTAAGCTGCTAACCGGAGCTTTATGTCTTGTACAGCCTGCACCGTCTGCACAAAATCCCAAGATAATTCCAGATTTTGGTGCATTGCGGGTATTAAACTTGGAAGACAATTGTATTAACTCGTGGGATGAGATTGTTAAGCTTTCTCATATCAGAACGTAAGAATATGAATATTATAAAGTTTGTCCATTATTTTCTTTCTTTTGAATGTGTTAATTATGTTTCTGAGAGAAAATGGAAAGTGAAACATGATACTATGATTTCAGCTTGGAAGAGCTCCATCTGAACAAGAATAAGTTGAAGCATATATTCTACCCGAATGCCAATCATTCATGGTCTGAAGTAGCAGATAATGAGTTGCAAAGTAGATGTTTCGTGCCATTTGAGAGTCTGCAGTGCCTTCTTTTAGGTATTTTCTTGAAGCAGGATGTGTCCTTTCTGGGCAACATTTCTTAGAGGAATATTTTATGTATTCAAATTTTATGCTCTCTTCTATATTTCCATATGATCATTTTAGCAGCAAGCCTGGCTTCCTTCTTATGACTAATCGGTAAGAAGCAAATGTCTCAGGAAATAATGAGATCGAGAATCTACTGTCTATAGATTCACTCAACTATTTTCCAAACTTGGTGGTGAGTTCTTTTTTTAAATTAATTAATGTTACTTGGTTTTGATATGCTTTTATCTTGTAATGGTTCTTGAGCATAATAAACCATTCCATCAACGTGGCTTCCAGAATAATGTGCCTTGAAAAGAGCACTCAGATGAAAATGCATATCACGTGGTAATGTTTAGTAGTTGGCTTCAAATTGTCTGAGCTTGCATTGCAATTGTGGGACCAAATATAGTTAGGTGTCTTAGTAGACTAACCTTTTGTTGCATACAAACAACAACATTGACGAGAGCACCTTTATCCAAGTCTTTGGGGCTGGGTTGCATGAATCAGTTTTCTCCATTAAGATTTATTAAACTTGGCTTCCTCAGTAATGTTTCTTTTTACCTTCGGCCACCCTAGTCCTCATTGCTCCATTAACTACGGCCATTTACTCTTTAGTGGCATACTTGTTGGCCACATTGCACACACCTGAGCCATCTCAACTGGTTCTGCATTTTATCCGAGATTGAAACTACCTTTAACATTAACATTCCATTGGATTTTTGTCTAAAAGCACCCAAATAAACATGAATTAGCTCAGTTGATGAAGTCTACCAACTGAAAGGGCAGTATAATGTTTCACTGTTATGGTTATTTATTCTTGCTGTTCTTGCATATCTCAAATCTCATAAGTGCATAGCACAGATGCATGCAACTAGGTAGATGTCCCTTGGTTTCTGCATCCTTGTTTTGTATTCTCACTTATAAACAACACTTCAGCACCCTTGGTTAAGAATGGGAACTTTCAAGTATGTGCCTGTTTGGTTACCTGATTGGTTTCCTATAATTTGAATCCTTTATTTTTTTTGAATATTTGGCCTTTTATAATAAAGCATATAGGTTATTTTCCAATTAGTAATAAAATATATTTATTCATTTTCCCCACTAATAATTAAAAGATATTTAGCATTTAACTATTAGTAACATAAGATTTCCCATAAGATATTTGTAACAAGATAGTTGGTCAATGGTTGGACAATATATTTATATTATCTTTTTCCCCCTTCTCAAATCAACCAACCCACCATCTCTGCTCTGGCTACCCAGCTCTAAACTAACAAGTCATGATTCCAAAATATCTAAACCACCACTTAGTATAGAGCCCAGTTCAAATAGGCCTCACACCCCCAAATTCATGTGGAAAAGAACCCTCCTCATTGCTTTCATATTTCAACTGTCTTTGACCTTTACCACTTGATGAATAGACTTGGAAAATGGAGTACATGGTAAAATAGACTGGAAAACTGAATTTTTGGGTTATAGGGGTTTTGTGACTGATGGTGAGTGGATACGTTCAGATGATTCCGGTTTGGTTTCCAAGCAAGGTTAAGAGAAAAATAGCTAGCATCCTGAGAAAAGGGGATGTATGATTTTCTTCTCAGAGTTCTTTGCTTGTATTATTTTACATGATGCTTCTTTCCCCATTTGCACATTATCATTTTGATCTTCCTTCCTGCGTGCATGCCAAATCCATTAGAAACAAGATTTAAAGATAACAACCGAGGCCTTGTCACAATTTTCTATACATTTGTCTATTTGTTCTGTGTGATTATGCGCCAGAAATCCTCTTTATTTTTTCATTTCACAATTTGTACAACTTATTGATGCTTTGCTAGGATGGTGCATTTAAGTGTAACATCACAAAGTTACACACATGATATGATCTAGGGCATCTGGCCAAAATCAGAAGCTCTTCATGTCTTAATTTACCTAATAATACACACACAGAGAGAAAAACACCCAACAACCCACACCACTACTAAAAAAAGAGAAAACCAAAACTGAAACACCTGCATGCATATGGGAAAATAGAAAATTTTGAAAACCTACTTCCTTTTACTCTAGCCAAGAGCTGAATGAATCACCTCCTGCCACAGAATATATATCTGCGCTCCAGAGAATCATAATAGAGCTAGCTTAACCTGGCCGTTATAACATTTCACCATGCTCATATATGTTCTTTGGTATATTCTATCCTGATAGTAACAATTGGTATGTTTTGAAGGACATCAGGCTTTCTGAGAATCCTGTAGCCGATCAGGCTAAAGGTGGTGTGCCAAGATTTGTTTTGATTGCACGTCTAGCAAAAGTTAAAATACTGAATGGAAGTGAGGTATCATCTGAACTTCTACGTGATGTTCAGAATTCGTGATCTTTTATGTTTAGAGATTCTGTCCAATTGATGCATTATGTTCCATCTTCAGATTAGTGGACGTGAGAGGAAGGAATCAGAAATTAGGTGAGTAAATCCTTCTGCTTTTATTGGTTTCTGGAAGTCTTTCTGGGTCCTGCTTTTGTCATTGATCACTTCCTTGATGTGATGTGTTTGTTTATGACTTCACTAGGTTTGTCAAATTCTCAGAAGTATTCTTGTCAACTCATATTCAATTATTTCTTTCAAACAAAATTTTAATTAATAATAAAATGCATTTATTGTTATGTGCCCACATGTTTTCTCCTTGTAATTCAGTTTGAGTTTGAGTTCAGATCGACCAACAAGAAACATCTTATATATATATATATATGTATGTATATGTATGTATGTATGTATGTATATGTATGTATGTAGTATATATCAAGGTTTGAGGTCTTGGCTTCGGTCTCGGTATCGCTCTCTCGAAAATTTAGGTTTCGGTATCGGTATCGTCCGTTTCGACGGTTTCCGATGTGAGTTTCGGCTCGTCTGTATCGGTAGTTTTAAATACTTAAAAACCTATCAGATACATAAGAAAACTAAAATAGCTTGAAGTTTGCCTTGCGCACCCACCGTTTTACTTTGTGCACATACCACTTGCAAATTTGCCAAAAATAGCTGGAGTTTGATGCAGCTGAGATTTGGAGGGAAATTGCTATGCACACAACAAGTTGGCAGAGAATTACTTTGCACACTACAGTCGTGGTTATAAGAGGCCAGCCGGCCCTAGTTCTTGGGGATGCGAAAATAGTGAGAGTTATTTCTTTTATTCTATTAGATTAATTGTATTAGGATTTGGCTTTCTCCCTAGGTTAATAATTATCTTCTAGTCTTTAGTTAGCGAGTAGTTGAGTTGTAGTAGGATTTCTTTTTTTAATTCCAGATCTGAGTTCCAATAAAAATCACCTTTTTATCATCAAAACCCTAGCGAAACACATCAATTGGTATCAGAGCGGTAGATCTATTGCGACCACAAGTAATGAGGAGAGGCTCGATCGGTTGGAAGAAAAGATTCGGTCCAAATATGAGGGATGTAGCGACAGATCGAATCAAGAGTTGGCGAGAAGGATTATGAAGGTGCGCCGTCAGTTAGCGGAGGATTTGGCGAAGATCGATCGTCGCTGCCAGGAGGATTTGGCGGAGAACGCTCGTCGCTACCCTGTCGCTGCGAAGACAAAGACAGATCTGAAACCTGTGGTTGTTGGTGACCCAGATCTGAAATTTTCAGATCCAGATCTGGAATTTTCAGATTCAAATCTGAAGGCGGCGGTTGTCGGCGATGCAGATCTGAAATTATCAGATCCAAATCTGGAATTTTTAGATCAAGATCTGGAATTTTCAAATTCAGATCTGAAGGCGGCGGTTGTCGGTGATGCAGATCTGGAACCTTCAGATCCAGATCTGGAACCTTCAGATCCAGATCTGGAGGCGGCGGCTGTCGGCGATGCAGATCTGAAATTATCAGATCCAAATCTGAAATCTTCAGATCTGGAATCTTCAGATCCAGATTTGGAATTTAACGAAGAGGTTCCGGAAGATGTGATTTTTAACGAAGAGGTTCCGAAAGATGTCAAAGACGAAGACCAGCACCCCGAACAACGAATCGTCGTGGATCCAGCCGATTGGGGAGCATTGCCGGCGACCTCCCCGCCACGGGGAGGTGCGCCGGCCACCGGAGGGGGGCGGCCACCCCTCCGACAGCTTTTTGGGGGACCGACGAACCCCCAGGAGGGGCGGGACTTGCCGCCCCCCTCCAGGGGCTTCGACCAGCTAGCACGTCCCCTTCCGAGGGACATCCGACCTGCAGGTGGGCCCGTCGCACTTCCTGGGGGCCCGACAGCACCCTCCGACCTCGTCAGCACCGCCTGGGGCACAATATGGGGCCCGAACAGCTTATACGCCATACTTTCAGCTACCAGTGGGGCCCGGAGGAGGATTCCGCAGTACAACGACGACGTCGATCCTCCAGAGCATTTGTGGGGGCCCGGCGATAGTTTTCTGGACGTCGTTGAAAGCGGTGGGGACCAATCCCATCCGTTTGACCCGGGAGGAGGCTCGCAATCGACCTGGCGAAATGGTGGACCCACGGACTTCAAGCACCACCTTGAGGACAAGGTGGGTTTTCAGGGTGGAGTAGTGATGCGGCTAAGATTTGGAGGGAAATTGCTATGCACACAACAAGTTGGCAGAGAATTACTTTGCATACTACAGTCGTGGGTATAAGAGACCAGTCGGCTCTAATTCTTGGGGATGCGAAAATTGTGAGAGTTATTTCTTTTATTCTCTTAGATTAATTGTATTGGGATTTGGCTTTTTCCCCCTAGGTTAATAATTGTCTTCTAGTCTTTAGTTAGCGAGTAGTTGAGTTGTAATATGATTTCTTTTTTTAATTCCAGATCTGAGTTCCAATAAAAATCCTATTTTTATCATCAAAACCCTAGCGAAATGCATCAGAGTTTCTTTGTGCACCCCCCGTTTTGCTTTGCCATCATACCACTTATTTACAAGTTTGCCACAAAAATCTTACTATTCTATTCTACGCACGTACCACTTATTTACAAGTTTTTTCTTTAAAAACAAATCCAGGCAGCGCCTCTCCCAGTGACGACGCGACTCTAGCCCCACTCTCTCTGTGCTCTCTTTCTATCTCTCATGTAGATCGGCGAGGTGAGGCAAGGCCAGGAGTTCGGCGAGGCAGGCCTGTGAAGCAGGAGGCGGGGCGATGAGGCATTCGACGAGGCGGTGGCAGGTGAGTTCGATTCTTCTTCCTCCTCCCTTTTTTCTTCTTTTTCTTCTTTTTTTGCAACGGTGGAATCGATTACATGTTTGTTCACCCTTGGGTTGCCGAAACCCTAGGGTTTCGGCCAAGTATCGCCCGATACCAGGCGATACTGGCCGGAACCCTAGGGTTCTGGCTGAAACCGGTACTTGGTGGTCAGTATCGGACCGGTAGGGTTCCGGTCGAAACCGGTACTTGGTGGTCAGTATCGGACCGGTATGGGACGGTACCGGTCCGATACGACCGATACCAAGAGGTATCGGGCGATACCTCAATCCTTGGTATATATATGTATGTAGTATATATATATGTATACATACATACATACATATGAAGTTGCATTCATGCAATTTGTTGGTACAACCATGATGTTATATCATTACTTATATTGTTTATATTTTATATATAAGGAATATGTATATGTGCTATTAGCGTAGGAAAAATTCACGCACTGAGAGTCACGTGATCTAATTTTTTTTGAAATTTTAATGGTGTATACATTCTGAAACCCCAAAACACCAAATATGAGTGAATCCTATAGGCATTTGATCATCGATCCACCCATTGCAAAAGTTCAATTCTTTTGAAATCATTGAATTTGTAACGGGTAGATCGAGGGTCAAATAGCATTGGATTCAATTTTTGATGTTGTGATCGTCGATGATGTGTAGAACAAAATACGAAAAAATTTCAAATTTTTTTTGCCAAAACCGGACGCCAGCACGGGAAATTTTCTTGCGATGACAACATATACACATATTTCTATATATTTATATAGAAGAATATATATGTGCTGTTTTGCGCTGTTAGCATGGTTTTGTTTAAAAAATTGTGTTTTGTTCTACACATCATGACTGATCACCATAGCAAAAATCAAGTAAATCTGACGCTATTTTATCCTTGATATGTCCATTGCAAATTCAACGGTTTCGAAAGAATAGAACTTTTTTGCAACGGGTGGATCGAGGGCCAAATACCCTTAGGGTTCACCCAAATTTCTGGTTTTGAGATTTTAGAATGTGAACAATAACCTAAAAAATTTCAATTTTTAATTAAAAAATTAAACCCAAGCCGACAGCTGACAATGTATGAATTTTTCTACGCTGTCAGCACATATACAATATTCCAATATATAGGTAAACTTTCATGTGGAAAAAGGTCTTGGTGCAACAAGCATGTGAAAAGAGTTTTGTGGGGTTTTTTAAAGATCCAAATAGTTGAATGTGTTGTACAAATGCTAATACACCAACATACAAAAATCAAGAAAATCATACAAAAATCAAGAAAATCTCCTCTATTTGCCTCTTGATCACATCAGTAAAAAATGTTCTATTATTTTGAAATCTTGAATTTGTGATGGCTTGATCGAGGGTCAAATCCCCGCAGGGTTCTGTTAGGATCCACGCAAATCTGAAATTAAAATGATATTAATTGGAATAAATGAAGATAATTGGATACAAGAAAGGTGTATCCTCCTTCCAAGACGCCAATAAGAGGACGTCCACACTTTTTAATCTAGATCTACCTAAGGATGCTCAAGAGAATTATCAATCATCAAGCATGAATGCAAATGACGGCTAGCCCTAGATTAAATAAGAAAACCCTCTCCTAACACTAGAAAATAGCAAAAGTCCAGAAAGCTCCTAAGTCGGCTCCTCCCCTTTGTGCGCCCCCCTTGTGTGCGCCTTCTTTGCACGCGTGGCCCTGTGGGTCTAACACTACTCCGTCCCTGAAAATCCACATTGTCCTCAAGATGGTGGTGCTTGACATCACTAGCGGTGCTACTCCGAGGGGGTCGTCATCTTCTCCGATCCCTTCGTTCTCTACGTCATCATCATCGTCTGCCTCTGCAATCAACACTTGCAGCTTGCGACCCGCACAGTGGTGTTCGGGGGTGAAGCGTGATGCGTACCGCTAAGATTGGAATGATAAAAAGGAATAAAAGAGGCTACTCACTAATTTACGACTACGAAATAGAATGACAATTAACTAAAGATTTAATCTAAGAGCATAATAAAAATCCTAATACAATTGATCTAAAGAAATAAAAAATAACTCTCACAATTTTCACATGCTAATTAGGGCCGGCTCAACTAGGGCTGTTGACGAATGAGCTTGAACGAGCTTGAACAGTGAGCTTGGTTTTGTTCATGAACAAAATCCTTGTTCAAGCTCTGTTCGTTTACTAACCGAGCTCTAAAAACATGTTCAAGCTTGTTCGTTAAGCTTACCGAACGAACGTAAACGAACGTAAATGAACATTTACCGAGCTTGTTCACGAGTAGTTAATCGAACGTTTTGTTTGTTAACAAGTCTTATCGAGCTTGTTCGTGAACATGTTCAGGAACATGTTCATGAACACAAATCAATCTTGTTCATGAACAGATTTTCAAACAAACAAACGAATGTTAATTTTTTAATCAGGAATAATAATATTTAAACATTATTGTCAATGACTAAATCAAGTAAATAAAAGGATTAAATATTTACAGGACAAAAACAAACAAATCCAGCACAATAGCTCCATATATCCCATTACAAGCATCCATTCCAAGCATAATAAAAAATATAGTATTTGTCTAAATTTACTATTTTCGGTATATGTTCGTTCACAAAAACTTAACGAGCTTGTTCATGAACATCACTTAACGAGCTTGTTCATGAACACTTAACGAGCTTGTTCATGAACACTTAACGAGCTTGTTCATGAACATAAATGAACGAACACGGTTATGTTCAAGCTCTGTTCGTTTACTAGCCGAGCTCTAAAAATCTGTTCAAGCTTGTTCATTAAGCTTCATAAACGAACGTAAACGAACATGTACCGAGCTTGTTCACGAGTAGTTTGTCGAACGTTCTGTTCGTCAACAGCCCTAGGCTCAACCCCCTTAAATAGAAAAACACCCATATTTGTTATTTTACTCAAATACACCCCCTCTAAATATCAGCCGCATCACTACTCCGCCCCTGAAAATCCACCTTGTCCTCAAGGTGGTGCATGATGTCCGTGGGTCATCCGTTCTACCATGTCGATTGCAATCCTCCTCCCGGGTCAAACGGATGAGAGTGGTCCCCACCGCTTTCAACGACGTCCGGAAAAATATCGTCGGTACAAGGCGGGATCCAAAAAGCGTCTTCGGGCCCCCACAAATACTTTGGATGGTCGTCGACATCGTTGCACTGCTGGACGAGCTCTGTCGCCCGCAGTTTTGGGCCCAAAAGTCGAATTCTCGTTGTCCAAAGTCTCGGGGCCTCGTCGTCGATGTTGAAGGGATGGACGCGCCCGTGGGGGCTCCAGGAGGGGCGACAGCCCCTGCTGAAGGGGCGGCAGCCCCCTGGGGGCCCCAGTAGGGGCGGCAGCCCCCTGGGGGTTCCAGGAGGGGCGGCAGCCCCTCGGGAATACCCTGGAGGGGTGCCCCTCCCTGTTTTGCTGCCGATAAAAGCTGCTCTCGCCGCTTCTCCGTCGAAAGTGTCCATGAAACTGAAAATTCCAATTGATGCGAACCTAGATCTGGATCTGAAAATTCCAGATCTGGATCTGAAACCAATTGATGCGAACCTAGATCTGGATCTGAAAATTCCAGATCTGGATCTGAAACTTGAAGATTTTTTCTCGTCGACAAAGGTGGCTCCTTTTTGCTTGGATCCATCTTTGAGTTGAGTTTCATGGACAACGCCGTTATTGCCTCCGCTATCACCGCCAATTTTGTTTCAGTTTTCACTTGATTTTCCTTCATCTCCTCTCTGATCTGTTCCATGGATCTGATGCTCGCCCTGGATCTAGTGCTCTGATACCAATTGATGCGTACTGCTAAGATTGGAATGATAAACAGGAATAAAAGAGGCTACTCACTAATTTACGACTACGAAATAGAATGACAATTAACTAAAGATTTAATCTAAGAGCATAATAGAAATCCTAATACAATTGCTTTAAAGAAATAAAAGAAATAACTCTCACAATTTTCACATGCCAATTAGGGCTGGCTCAATCCCCTTAAATAGAAAAACACCTATATTCGTTATTTTACTCAAATACACCTCCCTCTAAATATCAGCCGCATCAAAGCGCTCGTCGCATCTGAAACAGAGCCCTTTTTGCCTCTTCTCTCTCATCTCCGCATCGGACATCCTCCGGAATTGGCCCCCAGCCGGGAGTGTGCTGCTCTGCTCTCCCGTCTTCTCAAAACTCATCTGATCTGCCTCAGGAGTGACCCTCGCTCCGCCTTCTCCAGACGATGTGCCCCGCTGTATCTGCCCACTGTAGCTGCTCCCGCCTCTCCTATCCTCAGTCCGGGAGTCCTCTACCATCTGCGCAATCTCGATGACATCAGAAAGCCTCCTAGGCTTGTAAGGCCTCACTGTAGCTCGAAGGCTGGGTCTCAGCCCCTTCAGGAAGGTGCCATCCAGTGACTCGTCTGATACGCCATATACTCGTCCTGCTAAGGTCTCAAACCTCTCGATGTACTCCCGTACAGGTCCCTCCTGCCTGAGGGCGTATAATTGCTCGTGAAGGTTCCCCAAGCGGGGATCTCTGAACTTCTCCAACATGAGGTCCTTCAGCTTCTCCAAGCATCGAATCTGCTGCATCCTCTCCTTTCACTGGAACCACCCTAAGGCTCTCCCCTCCATGCAAATGGCAGCCGCCTCCAACTTCTGTGCCTCGGTCATGTGGTGTGCCGCGAAGTATCTCTCTGCTGTGAACAACCAGGCATGTGGATCCTCCCTCGTAAATAGCAGCATCTTTAGCTTCCGCACCCTGCAGTCTCCCCCAAAGTTCCCCTGATCGGGCCTCCACTCAATACGGTGATGCGGACGATAGTGCTGCCGCCTCTCATCCTGGGTCTCATAATGTCTAGGTGGCACTCCCCCGCGGTGACCTCCACGCCTGCCTTCGAAGTCATCCCAACCTGCATCATCGCCAAACTCAACCTCGTAGCCTCCCCCGCCGTCGTAATAATAGTCTCTACCCCTTCCGTCGTCGTAATACTGGTCCTCCACTGCTGCCCGCTGCCCCAAAGGCCCGAAATCTCCCACGGGGCCCTGTCCGCGAGTGTCTCCCCCTTGGCGGCTGCCAGGGGGTCTCCTGGGCGTAGCCTATCTCTGGCGGAACCCTCCGGGGCTGCCGGAGGGCCGGCAGACCCTGCCGGGGGTCCGGCAGGGTCGGCGGGCCCTGCCGACCTTCCGGCAGGGTCGGCAGGCCCTGTCGATGGCTGACAGGGCTCGGCCAGCCCTGTCGAGCCTCTCTGGAGGCGGGGGCAGTCCCCTCGCCCTATTACCGTGGCGGGCAGCCCCCAGGGTTGATTTGGGGGTTCGGCCGCCCCTCCGCGGTAGGGTTCGACGTCTGAAAGGGGCGGCTAGGGCCGCCCCCTGGAATTCCACCGCCTTCGCTGCACCTCCTCGCATTATTCGACCCATTCCGGCTCCCCGCCTTCATCTTCTTCAATTTCCTCTTCCTCAAAGGGACGATCCGGGTCAAAAATCTCGTCTTTCTTCTTCCCCTTCTCCAAAGGTGTCGCCTTTAACGTCGATTTAGGGTTTCCTTCGCCGTGGTTGCTCGCCGACCCTTGGGAGAGAAGCTTCGTCAATTGTTGCCCTTGCTTGGATTGATTAGCCGCCAATAGGTTGATGGAATCTGCCAACGCCTTCATCGCCTTCATCGTCTCTTCATGTGATTTTTAACCCCATCAATTTCTCCCACGAGTTTTTCCTCCAAGGTGTCGAATTTATCCTTCGATCTCGTCGTCAGCGCCGCCATGGAACGTCACGCTCTGATTCCAAATTGTTAGGATCCACGCAAATCTGAAATTAAAATGATATTAATTGGAACAAATGAAGATAATTGGATACAAGAAAGGTGTACCCTCCTTCCAAGACGCCGATAAGAGGACGTCTGCACTCTTTAATCTAGATCTACCTAAGGATGCTCAAGAGAATTATCAATCATCAAGCATGATTACAAATGACGGCTAGCCCTAGATTAAATAAGAAAACCCTCTCCTAACACTAGAAAATAGCAAAAGTCCAGAAAGCCCCTAAGTCGGCTCCTCCCCTTTGCGCCCCCCTTGTGTGCCCCCTCTTTACGCGCGTGGCCCTGTGGGTCTAACAGGTTCACCCATTACTTTTCTTGGGGGATGGATATATAGATATATATAAATAAATAAATATATGTATGGATAGATAAATAGTTAGATAGATAGATAGAAATATGAGATTCATGTAGATCAGGTGGCACATGATCTAATAGATCAGGTGCCACGATACAAAAAGGTGAAAAGTACAAGCCCCACAAAAAGATGGGATTGTACTCGTTGTGGGGCCCCACCTTTTTGTGTCTTGGCACCTGATCTATTAGATCAGGTGCCATCTTTTCAATATTAAATTATATATATATATATGTATATGTATGGATAGATAAATAGATAGATAGATATATATATGTACTAGTCATAACCCGTGCATGCGGGCACATTTCATTTAAGATTTTTTCATGCGAAATCTTTGTTTCCAAAAAATTATTTCTATCGCCAAAATTACGCGGAACAAATTAGTGTAAAAATATTTAGCGGCACGGATGCCATCGGCGCGGAACAACAAATTCGACGCATGCGCCTTCAACACGGAACAACAAATTCCGCGGGGCTCCTTCGGCCAGGAACAACAAATTAGCGTAAAAAAATTTAGCACACGACTTTGGCGCGGAACAACAAATTCGGCATAAAACAACAAATTTGGCGCGGGCGCGTTTGGCGCGGAGCAACAAATTAGCGTAAAAATACTTAGCGGGCGCCTTCGGCTCGGGAACAACAAATTCGGCATAAAACAACAAATTTGGCGTAGGCGCGTTCGGCGCGGAGCAACAAATTAGCGAAAAAATATTTAGCGGGAGCCTTCGGCGCGGGAGCCTTCGGCGCATGAAATTATTCTTATCGTGTTGCTCTATGCGTCAAAGAGACAGTGGGCCCCGCGTTGAGGGAGATATCATCCGATCTGCAGCCGATCTACATCATTAAGTGCAAGTTAAAGTTTTTTTTCCAAATGTATTA
>JAULAV010005666.1:0-51337 GCA_030789695.1 Scilla litardierei
AGAGTTTGGTGGTGGCTAGGGCAAAACTAGGGTTTCCTGTACTGTTTAGTCGGTCAAAGAACAACTGTTGACCGACTAGTTTGAGAACTAGTCGGTCGGTTGACCAACGCAGACCGACTATGTGTAAACAGTAGCTCCAGTCGAAAACCTGAACTAAGAGTTAGTCGGTCAAAGAACAACTACTGACCGACTAGTTTGACATCTAGTCGGTCGATGAATATTCTTAGACCGATTAAGAGTAAACGGTAACTCGACTGTACAGAAGAACTAAGAATTAGTCGGTCTGAGTACAAAACTTAACCGACTAGTTTAACAACTAGTCGGTCGAAAGATGAACTTAGACCGACTAAGAATGAACAGTACTGATACCAAAAATTAGTAAATGAGTTAGTCGGTTAAAGAAGCATTGCTGACCGACTAGTTTGCAACCTAGTCGGTCAACCAACGTTCTTAGACCGACTAACAACAAACAGTAACTCCTGAATAACTTTTCAAGCCCGCTAGTCGGTTCAAGAAGGTTTTCCGACCGACTGGATCGTCATCTAGTCGGTCGGTGCCCCTTCTTATACCGGCTAACGTGCACCAAAAGTTCCGAAATGGAGCGCGAAGCTCCGGGATGGTTTCCTAAGTCTCCTAGGCTCGTTCTAACTCTAAGATATCGACGTTATGATGCCCGTCACGAATGACTTACTTCAAACACGCCGACCGACGGAAGAATCTAGAGAATCACGACGAAACGAACGAAAATGAAACTACGGAGACGGAAATGGAAATCTCAACAAGGGAAAGCAACCTAATATATAAATATTTATAATAAAATCCATACATGAAAACCAGTCGTTATAGCATGGCTCTCTTCGAATTCTTGGCCTTCATTCGGGCGAGTGGAGTTCTCTACTCTGCCGAGTGGAATTAACCACTCGGCCGAGTGCATTGTGGTACTCTGGTCAGGCAAACGTCGTCGTGTCATTCTTGCTCGGCCGAGTGGCCTGTTTCAGAGCTCATTTTCCTCCTTCTCTCTTCCTCATCGATTCCTTCGACGTTCTTCTTCTCCCGCTCATCGTCCAGCGCCGTTAGCTCCTCAATAAGGCCCTGAGCGATGCTCCGATACGCATGCAAGTCCCATAAGCTCATTTTTGCTCCCGATTGCTCCATATTTCCTGAAATCAGACGAAAACGAGAAATAGTGAAAAGTAACTAAATATCGTTGAATAATCATGAAAATCGCAATGTGAGCAATCGAAATGACATGCAAACATGCAGAAAAAAGGTGTAAAATATGGACCGATCAAAATCCCCCAAGCTTGCCTCTTACTCGTCCTCGAGGAAGATAAGTAGAGAGACTAACTTGGGAAATGAAAACAAAGGAAATGAAATGGAAGAAAAAGAATACGAAGTGGAAGGGGGCGCTAGATTATTCTTTCAGATCTCAAGCCATAAGCTACACATAACGATAACTCGGAAAATACGAATCACATGCTATAAAGATTTCATATCTTACTTAAACATGGTACTTGCAAGATTTTAAGAACAACAAAAAGGACTCTTTAAATTCATACAATCAATTCATATCCACATCACACATTTCATAGAATTTAATATACAAATGTTGGCGATGCACTTTTCAATCAAGAGTTATAACAGAAGCATATAAGAATCACACTAAGCATGCAATAAAGAATGGAATAAGAGACATGTCATTCACATTTTCATATCAATTCATAAGAAATCTCCATAGCTAAAGTAATTCGCTAAGTCTCAGTATTATCAAACTTCCCCATTCGTGCACCTCTCCACTCTAATGTCACACTCACTCATATGGTCAAGTGAATTCACCCCCCAAGCTTAGGTTGAGGCATCACATTTAAAGGAATATGGTAATGTAAAATGGGATTTTTGCCTTGGATTTCCCAAGTATTTTGTGGCTCCAATAATGAGATAGAGAAATATATATATATTTTTCTTTTTGAACTTTTTGTTTCTCATTTTTCTTTTTGGATTTTTGTAGGAGCTACAAGATTTGTATTTTTGGTTTTTGGCTCCTTTTTGGCTTTTTGGACTTTTTTGGAGCTAACTTTTTCTTTTGTAGGGATTTTTGGTAAATAGATACAATGTACATAGCTTTAGGAGGTGAACTCAAGTAACATGTAGAGAATAAAAGATATTTGTGTAGAAAGAAATATTGTAACCCTCGGTTCACTCTAAGATGTGCACGAACGGTTCAATAAAATAATACTTCAACTAAAACTCATATGTAAGCACAGATATTCTTAATCATTTCAACGAACAGTGAAGTCAAGCAATAAAGTTTACAATCATATCAGGCATGCAACAGAAGGTGAATATGACAATAAGGCAGTGCTTCCGATATACAATTGATGCGTGAATCTTGGTGTACTTCCAACAAAAGCATACTACACACTAATCCATACATTCAGCTTCAATAAATATCATGCATTCATGTAGAGGAATCATCAAAATAATATATAAGCAAGCACATGGATAGCAGGATACTGATATACTCCAAATAGCATGGCAAGAGTAGTAAGCATCGTGATGGCTACTAAAGCAATAAGAGATATCATCATAAGGAATATATATAGCAAAAGGAGGAAAAGAAAATAAAGAAATAAAAATAAAAGAGAGGAAAGAAAAGAAAAACAAGCACACAACATGAAGCATTAACACACATAAAAGGAAAATAAGATGGAAAAAATCAAAAAGATGATCCAAAATTTTGAAAAAAATCTAAAAACCCTAAAATAAAGTAAAAATGCAACTAATGCATCTAAGTGGCATGGAAATGCAATCCCCCAAGCTTAAACTTCACATTGTCCTCAATGTGGTCATAATGGAAGAATATGAGGATAAAAGATAAATATGGGGGGATGAAAAATGATGACATGAATGACATGAAATCCTAATGTAACTACATGCCCATACAATGATGCATGAGAGCGCCTTCCCCCAAGATTATACCAAACAATCCGATTCAAATGACTCGATCAAAAATGTCACGGCTTTGCTAAGCGAGATCGAGTCAAACGAATAAGAATGTGAGTATTTACTTGAAAGAGATGCTCGATGGGTGGTGATCAAAAAGGGTGTGACACATCAAAATATGAAGATGGCAATTAATATAATGGGTTTGGGGTGCAAAAATTTTTGTTGTCGTCATATGAGGTGATATTTATTCAATCAAATCTATACGGTCCTCTCGCTGTCGAGAGGATTCATGTTTATTTAAAGCATAAAATACTACACTACTGGATTGATATCACCTATAGCAAAAGGCGGATCCAGTATCTTTTCCGGTGCAGGCAGCTGCTCCAACTGCTCCTTCCGTGGCTCTGCCAGACGCGTGTGTCCACGTACTCCATCAGACTTCAGCAATGCGGCTCCTAGCATCTCCCCAAGGACTCCACCTGTACCCTGCAAGAGATAAGCCGCATCAATCTGATGTGGATAATTCTTCCCCAAAATAAATGTATTCCAAAGAGGGTCATCAACATAAGTATTTAAAATTAAAAACAGTTGACAACACTTCCCTGGAAATAAATCTTTACTCTCTTGTACCACGTTGATCGACTCCTCGTTGTTCGCCTCAGGTTGTTCAGGTAGCTTTGGCATATATGCGTGGGTCTCATCAGGAAACTCATCATCATCGTCAGACTAATCCCATCGCACCTCCTCATCATATTCAATAGAATCCATGTGTGCTAACTCCTCGCTCTCCTCCTCGTATACGTCCCATCGTACCTCTTGATCATATGTATGTGTATCCTGTAAAAGGCACGATGAGTCGTCAAAATCTGAATACAAAAAACATCATACACGGGAGGGGAATCAAATGTAGGGGCGAGGGAGTAAAGAGATCTTCCTGAAGGGGGGCCAAAAGCTCTATGGGATAGTCCTCGGTGTCAGTGGAAGGGTGGTCCTCTGAGGGATGCTCAGCCTCTGTAGAAATTGGAGGTGGCTGTGGTAGCTCAAAAGGAGGAGGGTAATGCTCGGGGTCCTCATGAATGGCTGTGTCCTTGTCCCAATGCACAGCCTCCTCGGTGACAAGCTCTGGCTCAACATGTAAGGCCTCCTCAAAAGCATGCTCTTGCTCATGTGGGTGGTAAGGGGGAGCGACGATGGCACAAGCTGACTCCGCAGTACCAGATGTTGTGGTCGTGCCGGGGGTGGCAATATCAAAGCGCATAATACCTCTCCCAAGCTGAACGTGGACATCCTCCTTAGGCTCCTCAGGTATAGAAGGCAAGGTAAACATCATCTTCTCCTTTTTATGCCTCCTTCTTCGTTTCTGTCCTGGAGCTCGAGGCACCCGATTGCATGGCTTGGCCTTCTCAATAGTAGGTGCAGGTGGCTCTATGGGCCCATGTATCTCGACCATGGTATAAAAGTGGGTCTTGTGCCCCTCAACTAGAGCGTAGACTACATCATCAATTGTGCCTGCGGGAGAGATACAATGAGTAATAAAGTTTTGAAATCCGAGCTCAAAAGGATCACCTGCCGTTATTGTCAATGGACCGGTTTCTCGAACTACGTCGACAATGTTTCTCAATAGGTCCATATATGTGTCCTCCTTTGGCAGCTCAGATGTCTCTATTTGTTGAGTGTTAATGGTGTAAAGGTGGATACAATCACCTTCAAGTGAAACATGCACTCCGTTTACGATAGTACCTGCATCAGAGACATTAGCCATAACAAAATCGATGAATACTTGGTCGGATGGTTTACCTACCATAACGGTTAGCGAATCGGTAGATCGAGCATCATCTTTCAATTGCTCCAAGGTTGCTGCCAACTGCAGATCACTGAACTTTCTCACTTGCATCATCCTCATGAACTCACGTGATGGTCCCTTTAGCCCTCTAGCGAAGATACAGAATAGCTGGGAACCTTCCCACTCATGGTCTGAATCTGTCTGGAACATTCCTAACATTCCTTCAAACATGGACAAGGCTTTCCTGAAGGACTCTCCATCAGACTAACAGAATGTAGCGAGATATATGTAGGATTGTATATAACCCGGTCGCATATTCTTTGGAAGCACCATCGCTACAACAACTGTACCTGATCAAGCAAAGTAAACAACCTGGAAAAGACGTCAGTGATACAAAGAGATATAAAGATGATAATAATAATAGCAGGAGGTGGGAAAAAAATTTCTCTCTACTTTTTTTGTTTTTTTGTTTTTGATTTTGTTTTGGATTTTTTTTAAACGTAATCTAATCAACCTAATTGTGACAAATTGGCACCCAACGGGAAACACCTCCCCGGCAACGGAGCCAAAAACTTGATCGGCCCCCCGGATACACACCTGAAAAACGATTGTAGTTTTATCGCAAGCGCACGGTGTAGTGGCGAGCGGGTATCAAACACGAGGAGGTGGTGTTGGCTCCAATCTATCCTAGGTTGGTTCGACTACGAATGTTTATTTGTGGAGATGGTTATGGTAAGATGTAATGACAATGGTGATGGATGTCGGTGTAGTTGATAAAGATGTTGGATAAATATCGAGTCAAATTCAATATAATAAAAGTGCCTAGGGCTAGGGAATCCCCACTACGGATCGTCATTCATCTCTGTGAATCGCGAATCTCAATGTTGCAAGACTTGAATTGAGGTGAACTAGTCGTAACTAAATAGAGAACCAAGCTCACACTCTCGCGCTATTGCCGGTCTATAGCAACTTGGATTAGGGCCAACTCTCGTGCAAAACCTAACCGAAGCCACTAGCATTAGGATCGACATCATTGTCCAATTGCTCCGCGAGCCCACTCTCGTGCAAACTCGAGTTACGATCTAGATTGTGATAGCTTGTATTCATCCAATCTCTTGCAAATGAATATGGGTATAGATTTATAATAAAAATGCTAGTTTTGGTCCAATCTCTTGCAAACCAAGTCTAGTGAATCTCGATTATAAATCTAAATCGAATATCTAGGCCTTCCCATCGATTATAATCCAATCTCTTGCAAACTCCATATCGATGGAAATTCCTAGCTATCCGTAATAAATCAATCACAACCTAACCTTCTAGCAATTCTAGCAACGTAGAAATTCATTCATCACAATTCTAAAATCGAATCCATAGGGTTCGTCCCCATGCCCTAGGACAACGATCAACCAAGCATAGCAATAACGATATAGGAATCAATAAAAAACATTGCTTGCATATAAAAAGACATCAAATCGACGAGTCAAACAGTAAGAACAAAGATACCTAGCTTTGATGAAGAACTTCAATCCAATTACAAGCATTTAGATCCAAGAGGGGGCCTAGGGCATGGCCTAACCTCTAAAATAGTCTCCAAGAAAACAAAATGGAACTCCCCTCTAATGACGGCTACAAACCATATATACAGCCCCCCAAACCCTAGCAAATAACCCTAGAAACCCTCTGAAAATCATGCCCAAAGACAGCTCCGGTCGCAACATAAGTTCTGGGCATGTGCTCACTCGTTCGAGTGGAAATATGACTCGGCCGAGTAGCAGTTTCAGCACTACAGCGTCAACTTACAGAAATTCACCAGATTTCATCCGACCTCCGATTGGCACGTTCTTAGCTGCTTTGGAACAGTCATGAAGTCTACTATCCATAAACAATATGAGAAAAATACTTTGCCCGTTGGAATGACAGCAGATTTCAAAAGAGTGAGAGGCTGTCTGAAAATCTCGGCGCTCGTGTCATTCGGCCGAGTGGAAATATGACTCGGCCGGGTGAGAAGAGTGACTCGGCCGAATGAGTCAATCTGCAGATCATCCAGAAAAACAGAGAAGTCTGCATGGCTCTCTTCGAATTCTTGGCCTTCACTCGGGCGAGTGGAGTTCTCTACTCGGCCGAGTGGAATTAACCACTCGACCGAGTGCATTATGGCACTCTGGTCTGGCAAACATCGTCGTGTCCATCTTGCTCGGCCAAGTGGCCTGTTTCAGAGCTCATTTCTCCTCCTCCTCGCTTCCTCGTCGATTCCTTCGACATTCTTCTTCTCCCGCTCATCATCCAGCGCCGTTAGCTCCTCAATAAGACCATGAGCGATGCTCCGATACGCGTGCAAGCCCCTTAAACTCAATTTTGCTCCCGATTGCTCCATATTTTCTGAAATCAGACGAAAACGAGAAATAGTGAAAAGTAACGAAATATTGTCGAATAATCATGAAAATCGCAATGTGAGCAAACGAAATGGCATGCAAACATGCATAAAAAAGATGTAAAATATGGACCGATCAATCATCAGAACTCCTATAAGTGGATTGTGATGAAACTTTCTTGCCAGCATCTGTGTACAGATTTATTCAGATCAGACTCGATGTCAATGCTCAAGATGACTATGAAAACTGGAGTATGCATGTAAAGTCTATTTTCTGAATATGATTAGAAGAACGAACTTATATGAATCAGCCAGAGAGTTTTTAAGGTCAGTGAGAGGGAATTAAAGGCATGTGAGACATCAAGGAGCCGAACATATGTTTTGGAAAAGTGGTCAAAGAGTTTGACACTTTATCAGAAATGATGATGAACCGTGCAGATGAACAATAACTATTTTGGAGCATTCTCGTATTGTACGTAAGGGGTATTGTCTCAAGTGAGGACGATGAGCTGGACGAGATCTCGGCAAGAAGAATGTTATGGATTCCAAAAGACCAAGGAAATTATTTGGATGAGATTCAAATGTGTTGTCTAGCATGAATATAGAATCTCCATTAGTCAATACTAAAGATGGTTTAGCAGATTCACTCACGAAGGCTCTACCACATAAAGTCTAGAGAGACTAATGTGTAAATTCAGGATGAGATACCAGGATAAATGGGATTGAGTGGAAGTGGGATATGTTAGGTGATGTGTATGCACTCGAGGTAATTTTCCTCTGTGTATATGTACAAACATTTTGTTCGAAAGAACAGTAAGCTATTTGGTAAGAATTTATCTAAGTTAATATAATGTAGTCTACATTAGAACTTAGGCAAAGTCCTGAGACTTGATGCGAGGCCAAACAAGTATCGAGATAAGGATCTCGATCATGGAGAATTGTTTGACCGTTTGTAGCATAAGTCTAAAACTGTTCATGGTCATAGATGTTTCAAGAAAACGATATCGATACATCGGATAGTCCATTGTGTCTTTGTCTCACTATGGAGTGGTGACGATGATCTTATGGTCGTTGGAGAATGAGTTCACTGAACGACCCAACGAGAGTTATCATATAGTTAACATGAACTAATTTGTCAGTGATAAATCTCATTGATGATAGGCAAGTTGGTTCTTAGACTTGAGGTCATTGTACGAACCCGTACGTAAACGGTGTCACTTAGATCTCTGACCTAGCTTCGAGGCAAGGCATGTCGAAAGGTATTTGGTTGGGTGACTGACGTCCCCTAGATGTGAGCATACAAGTGTGCAATAGGATTGGGGATACCATATTTAAAAATTTATACCGCATGCGCACGGTGTTGTAGTGTGGCTTGGGGGTCAAACACAGGGAGGCATGGTTGTGCTTATGTCAGAGAGGAACCGGTTCACCCTATGGGTGAGCTAGCCCGAATCGATTGATGGTTTGTCACTGAATAAAGATACGTGGGATAAGCAATAATAAAGGAAACCTAGGACTTAGGTTTCCACCCTATCATGTGTTCTCACTATTACGACCGGCGGACAGGAACACGATCGGAATTAGGGTTTAGTGGTGAGACGTTGTCTCTAAAAGTGATACCAGCATCCCATGGGCCCGATATTCCGGTCGGTGCCCAGGATGATACGTCAGACTACCCAGGTTCGGTCAGTGGGCCTTCCCATGTCCATTAACATTGACCGACTCCGGGAGCACTAAGCTTGCAACGATGACTCCCAACATCTCATCCTGCTGTTCCCATGCGCTAGGATCCGATGCCTACGCTAAGGGCGTGAGCTATGGCTAGGGAGTCAACCGCCAAGTTTATTCCCCCTTGGCCTAACGGTCAAAGGCGGTCTTTTTCCTGTCGATGACAATGAAACACCCCACGTGACCAATAAATTCCTATTCCCTATCGATTTCCTAGTCCTATGGACGCATTAGGGAGAACCCACGAAGGGGTTTCCACCAAAATCCCAGATTTGAGAACTACTAACACATTATAGCTAAAAAGCAATCTAAATGAAAATCAACCGTAAAAATCATGAACAGGTAATTGAAACACGGTAGTAGCAATGCTATTAAGACTATATTAAAGTTTGACAAAGATCAGAAAACTTACAGACAACAATAAAATTCCAGCCGTCACAAATGGAGAAAAAAACAGGAAAAATACAAAAGCCGTCGTTTCTGAAAACCTAGGGCAGCTATATATAGAAAACGACGTCACCCAATCGGTTGAAGTATCAACCGATTGGGTGAGCTGCTTGATGCTTCAGCTGCGGGCTTCAGAAACTTCACCCGCTCGCTTGACCAGATCGGTTGGCGCAAGCTGATCGTCGTTTGGATCTTGCGGTCATCAGGTGAACCAATCGGTTGAAAAATCAACCGATCGGTTGGAAATACGCCCAAAAGAACATAGACTTGCATCGATTTGGCACGGTCAGCGGGCCGTTGGGTGACCTCTCCGGGTCGTCGTTCAGAAAATCCGCTACAGATGAACCGATCGGGTGAAGGCCACCCGATCGGTTGGAATTCAGCTCCAATTTCCCGAGAACTCTGTTGGGATGAACCGGTCGATGAACTGGTTAGTTGACTTTTCACTTCGCTTCAGCTTCAGTCTGGGTCGGACATGCGTGTATCACCTGATCGGTTGGCTGTGTCCAACCGATTGGGTGGGCGCTGAAAGATGGCAATCTTCGTCGTTTGACCCCCTGGATCGCGCGTGACTCCTCCCATTGCTCCGGGGACTCATGATATCTTCGTTATATTTCCCCTACGCTGGCAATCTCCTGCAAACACACAAAAACACGGAGAAGTGAAAAAAACTAGAAAACACGAGAAAATGGATACGGGACGTCGGAAAATAACGGAAAAACACAAAGAAGACGTGCGTGAATATATAAAATATACACACACGTCAAAATCCCCCAAGCTGAACCCTTCCTCGTCCTCGAGAAAGACGAGTGAGAGTAGGAGCTCGGAGGGAGAAAATAGAGAGAAAGAGAGAAAAAGAGCAATCGAAACCCTAAATCACCCGTCAGGGCCAACAAAATCAAAAATGCCACACCAAGTAAGCAAGCGACAAATCACCACACCAAGCAAGCAAGCGAAAAATCACAACACTAAACCAAAGAATACGAGTCCAAACAAGTGTCATGGGCCCACGCGGTGAAGCGCGAGTGAGTGTGGTCGTGCTAGCAGACGGTGTCACTATCTACATTGTGCAATAAGCTCCATAAACTCAAATCCAAGAAAAGACCCAAATATTGATTCGATTTAGACTAAGCGGCTAATAGTAGCTCAAGCATGCATGAGAAGAGTAAGAATCGAAGCGTATCATGTGTCAGTGACTCCACAGCTAGGGACTATGAAAGCACCACACTATCGCCTAGATATCCGCTAGAAAGTCCCTATTCCAAGTGTTTTCAAAAACGATGGGGGTTGAGATGATGTGGAGAAGAATACTCTGTGCAAACTCTCGCCTTCCCTTTATTCTCGGTGGGTAGGAAAATATTCACACTGGAATTTTTTTTGGGTTTTGGATATATGTATTTTTTTGGGTTTTTGGCTATACATTTATATATATTTTCTTTCTTTTCTCTATTTTTTTTCTTTTTGGGTTTTTCTTTTCTCTTTTTTTTTGGATTTTGGGCTTTTGGGATATATACAAGTGTGTACTCCCCCAAGTGGAAGAACGGTACATGACGAGGGGATTTGCACCAAGTAAAATAAAAAAGAAATCAGATTCTAAACACTTGGGCAAAGGAGATTTTTTTCGCTAATCAGAGCACAGGCTAAATGGGTTATCCTAGTCCTAGTTGTGGAATCCCGACACATGCGAAATGAAGCATACGATATAAAATATATCATGCATATAGAAGCAGACAGGAGAAGCAAATACCGCATATTCAAATCGAAGCATGATAATCTAGGGGTCATTCCTAGGACATGTATATAAATCAAAATCACAAAGTAGAAGCACACTATAAGCTAGTTACGACACACGACTCATATAAAAGCAAGTGGACCCACGATGCATGAAATGCAAGAGGACTCGTCTTCCTAGGGTTAGTGAAAGTGAAAATCGAAGCCATGCTAGGTGTGTGTGTGAGATTTAGTGGCAATTCATCATATGGGGTCATCTCTAGGAGAGAGAGGACGAAAGGAAGAAACAAAAAGAAAAACACGATGAAAACGACTCAAAAACGAAGAAAAAGGCACAAATGGCGCACGAAGTGTGACTCCCCCAAGTTGAAACTTGCATTGCCCTCAATGCAATAGAAGTAAATACGGGGAGGGCAATGAAAATGGGGGAAAGTACGCACCGACACAAAAAGAAATGAAAAACGAGAAAAACACACATACGAGACTGAAAAATAAAGAAAATCACACCACACGACATATAAACAGAAAATAAAAGATAGAAAATCACACCACACGACATATATAAACAAGCACACCACAACATCACACGACAACACACAGAAAAAATGACTTCCCCCAAGCTAGACATGACAATGCTAGGAATAAGATATAAACATGACGATGCAGAAATATGCTAGGGGAAAATCAATCAGAGCTGCTGGCGGTAGAATGGTAGGGGAATGGAGAGGAGGGTGGGGAATAGCGGAGAAAAGAATCCTAAGAGGACAAAGAGGGTGTGCCGACAGGAGTAGGTGGGGCAATGGGCTGGACCACTGGTGGATCGAAATGTAATGGTGGATCATGGTGAATAATGATGGCCTCGGGTGAACCGAGAAACGGGTGCCAGTTAGGAGGATCCAAGGGTTGAAAATGTACGAGAGGGGCATACCAAGGATCCGGGTAGAACTCCCATGGTAGATGTGAAATGCGAATGGGGAGTCTATCAGGAGATGAGGGTGGGAGGATGTCAAAAGCAGTGCATGCAGGACTATAGAGGTAGACTGCACGCTCCTCACCAAAAGGAGTGAGAATGCTGATATCGATCAAGTAGTCACGATCGATATGGCTACACCCCGGTAGAATATGGAGGTGGGGCGGCATCCTCAAAACACAACTGACGATAAGAGTAATCATCCCACCACAGCAGATAGAACCAGAAGTAGCGTGGCTAACAGATAAGATCTCATGGATGATCCAATGAGCGGTGTTTATGGGCATAGGGATATGCCCATGGATCCGGTCATGGGACATGGCATAAAGAAAAAAGAGCTCATCCCTAGACACCGTGGAAACATCCACGCGAGCGAAAATGGTGTTGGCAAGGAAGCAATGGGCGAAGCAGTAGCATGGGTGTATGATGTAGGATGCAAGAGCTACCGAAGGAAAGGTGGTATATCATGTGAACCATTGCCAAACACCATCAGCCTGAAAGTAATAAAAGATGTCAGACCGATCATGAGTTGAGCATTCAACATGACAATCGGGGTGAGGGAAATTAAGAATATTGTTAAGCTCATTGAAACTCATGGTAAAATCACAATTGAAGGCGTGAAAGGTGAAACCAAATTCGGACACCTCGAGAGAACTGAGGAACTCAAGTATGAGATTCATGTGTGTATGGGCGTGGGTCCGCAGAAGGAAATCGCAACCTATGAAGCGAAAAAGTGCGCTGACACCCCGAAAAAGTCCAAGAGATTCGAGAGTGGGGGAATCGGCAAAAAGAGTAGGTCGCTTCAGGCGATGAAGAAGGGCTTGCAAACGATCGGATTGCTCTTCAGAAGAAGGGTTGATGCCAAGGAAAGAAGGGGAAAAAGGGCCGTATAGGGGATGTCTGCGTGACGATGAGGCAATCTCCTTTCCCTTCCTAGACATGGTGACAGCGTGGGGGTAAGGATGATAAAGTGGGATATGGTGTCTATGAAGATGATGAAGCTGATGAAGTGTGTAAACACAAATTCAAGACATTGCATATAATGAAAGAAATGTGAAGAGTGGAAAGAGGTTACCCATCAATGTTGTAAGATCAAGCACCCGATAGACCCCACGCGGTATGAGGAAACAATTTGGGAAGCCACCGCTCGCTGATCCGACAAGAATTGAAATTTTCGAAAATTTGGGGGCTAGGGTTAGGGTTTGGACGTTTGGTGAATGAATGTTGTTGATGGTAAGGGTGTTGATGGTGGGGGAGTATGGGAATGAGTGAGGGAGTGGATTTAGGGGTGGAGGGGTTGCTGGAGGAGATCGATTTGGAAGATGGAGAGAGGGGAGATGCACGAACGGAAGTGAGGGGGTCGAGTGAATAATGCCGGGTGAGGGGGAGTATATATAGGGGCAAAAGTGAACCGATCGAGTAAGGGTTCACCCGATCGGTTGGGTAAGTTTCGAAAATCTTCTTTTGGTCAACAGCTACAGGTGAACTGATCGGGTGAGATTTCACCCGATCAGTTGATCGCTTCCCAAATTTTCCCGAGATCACTGTGCTTTTCACCCGGACAGCTACCCGATCTCAGCTTCTTTTCAACCGATCGGTTGATTTGATCCCAAATTTTCCGAGACTTCAGTCATTCTCACATGATCTGCCACCTGGTTTCAGTTTGTTCCACCCGATCGGTTCGCTGAAGAATCAAATATTGGCCATTGTCTGATACGTTCCACCAGATCGGTTGAGGGATCAACCGATCGGTTGGGGGCTTGTTTCCTGCAAAAGTTCACAATTGGCCTAAGTCACTCGATGAAAGTTCCAGTCACTGAATTTATTCAATCAAAATAAGAAAAATAAACCTGAAAATAATCCTAAAAACAAAGATAATGGTTTAGAACATGGGTTGCCTCCCATGAAGCGCTGTTGTTTAACGTCGTTTGCTCGACGCCTCATTTAGTGGTCAATTCGGATCCGGAGGGTTTGAAGACGAGTCATCGGTCGTTGAGATTCCGACCGGAGAGAATGCTGGTTCTCCTACCACGTAATGTTTTAGGCGCTGCCCGTTTACTTTGAACGGCTCATCTCTTCCCATTATCTCAATAGCTCCGTGCGGGAAGACCTTGGTGACGCTGAAGGGTCCCGACCACCTCGACTTGAGCTTTCCAGGAAAAAGCTTCAGCCTCGAGTTGAATAGGAGAACTAAGTCTCCTTCCTTGAATTCTCTCTTTAGGATGTGCTTATCGTGCCACCGCTTCAGCTTCTCCTTGTAGATCCGGGTATTTTCATAAGCATTGAGCCGGATCTCGTCGAGCTCGTTAAGTTGTAGCTGTCGGTGGCCTCCAACCTCCTTGGCGTCAAAATTTAGGTTCTTGATTGCCCGAAACACCTTGTGTTCCAATTCCATAGGTAGATGTCATGCCTTCCCGTAGACAAGCCGGTAGGGAGTTGTGCCGATCGGAGTCTTGAACGCCGTCCTGTAAGCCCAGAGCGCATCAGAAAGTTTTGATGACCAATCCTTCCTAGAGGTGGCCACCATCTTCTCTAGTATGCTCTTGATCTCCCTGTTAGAAACTTCCACTTGGCCGCTATTCTGTGGGTGATAGGCACGCCCGATTCGGTGTTGTTCCCCGTACTTCTTCAAGAGAGCTTCGAATTTCTTCTCTATAAAGTGGCTCCCTCCGGCACTGATTAAAACTCGTGGCAAGCCGAACCGCGGGAAGATGTTGTTTTTAAAGAACATGGCGACCACCCGGGAATCATTAGTAGGACTGGCTATTGCTTCTATCCACTTCGACACGTAGTCCACGGCTACCAAGATATACTGATTTCCAGAGGACGAGGGGAACGGTCCCATGAAGTCGACTCCCCACACATCGAAGATCTCGACCTCTAAAATGTAGTGCTGAGGCATCTCGTTCCTCTTGGAGATGTTTCCCGGCCTTTGGCATTTGTCGCAAGCCTGGACATAAGCGTGGGTGTCCTTAAAGAGGGTCGGCCAATAGAATCCACCCTGGAGGATTTTCACCATCGTCTTATAAGCACTCGCATGTCCTCCACACTGCTGGTCATGGAAATGGGAAATTATGGAGGTCGCCTCAGTTTCAAGAATGCACCTTCGTATCACCCCATCATTACAGGTCTTGTACAAATGAGGATCGTCCCAATAAAATTTATGGACCTCGTGAAAGAATTTCTTCATCTGTTGATAGCTCACGTTGTGAGGGACAATGGCACATGTCAGATAATTTGCGATGTCGGCATACCACGGAGTCCAAGCGGAAGAGATGGAGAAGAGATGCTCGTCAGGGAGAGAGTCGTCGACCGGAGTAGCATTCAAATCGAGCGTAGGCATTCTGGACAAGTGATCGGCAACGACATTCTCCGCCCCCTTCTTGTCTTTGATCTCCAGGTCGAATTCCTGGAGGAGGAGAATCCACCTAATGAGCCGCGGCTTAGCCTCCTTCTTGCTCAATAGGTATTTGAGAGCCGCGTGATCTGTGTGCACGATTACCTTGGCACCAACGAGATACTGCCGGAACTTGTCCATGGCATAGATGACTGCTAGCAATTCTTTCTCTGTGGTCATATAATTTCTTTGGGCAACGTCAAGGGTCTTGCTCGTATAGTATATAACATACAAATTTTTATCCTTCCTCTGCCCAAGATGGCTCCACGACGTGCGTTTATATTTCATACATTTACGCACGTTTTCTTCCGTGTTTTTCTGTATTTTATCGCCGTCTTTTATTCGTTTTCTCGTGTTTTCTTGTGTTTTCTTGTTTTCTTTCACTTTTCCGTATTTTCCGTGTTTTGCAGGAGTTTGCTGGCATTTGGGGCGTAAAACGATGATATCATGTGCCCCCGGAGCAACGGGAGGAGTCACGCGTGATCCAGGGCGTCAAACGACGAAGATTGCATCTTTCAGCCCCTCACCCGGTCGGTTGGTCATCTCCAACCGATCGGGTGATGCACGCGTGCACCACCCCGACGCAGCTTGGAGCTCACGAGAAGTCACCCGGTCGGTTCAGTGACCGGGTCAAAAGCTCAAAGTCTCTGGAAATTCGAAGCTGATTTCCAACCGATCGGGTGACCTTCACCCAATCGGTTCACCTGTAGCTGAATTTCAACAGCCAAGACTCGAAGCTCCAACCGGTCTCCTCACCCGGTCTGCACATAGATCCAACCGACCGCACCAAGTTCCAACCGACCGGTTCATACTGACCGGGTGAAACCCCCGCATTGCGCTGTGATTTTGTGAAGCGGCTCTCCCGACCGGTTGACTTTTCAACCGATCGGGTGATGTCATTTTCTATAAATAGAACCATAGGTTTCCCAGATTCGAGAGTTGGTTATTTTTTTTACTGTTTTCTTCATTTTGTGACGGCTGTAATTTTCCAGTTTTTGTAAGTTTTCGGATCTTTGTAAAACTTTAGTATTATCTTAATTGCTTTACTACCTTTGCATTCCTATTGTCTGATTATGATTTTAACGGTCCATTTTCATTTAGATCGCTTTTTAATGAATATTTGTGAGTAGTTCCCAAATCCGGGATTTTGGCGGAAACCCCTTCGGGGGCTCTTCCCGATGCGTCCATAGGGTTAGGAAATCGATAGGGATTAGGAATCTAACGGTTACGCGGGGTGTTTTATTGTCATCGGCGGGAAAAAGACCGCCTTTGACCGTTGGGCCAAGGGGGAATAAACTTGGCGGTTGACTCCCTAGCCATAGCTCACGCCCTTAGCGTAGACGCCGAATCCTAGCGCACGGGAGCGGCAGGACGAGACGTTGGGAGTTATCGTTGCGAGCTTAGTGCTCCCGGAGTCGATCAGTGTTAATAGACACGGGAGTGCCCACTGATCGAACCCGGGAAGTCCGGCGTATCATCCTGGGCACCGACCGGAATATCGGGCCCATAGGATGCCGGTACCACTTTTAGAGGCAACGTCTCACCATTAGACCCTAATTCCGATCGCCATCCTACCCGTAGGCCGTATCGACGAGAGCCGCTCGTTGGGGTCGAAACTAGAGTCCCGGGGTTTTCCTTCATATTGTCTATACCTTGCATTCTTTTACCGTGACAACCCATCATCCGATCTAGGCTAGCTCGCCCGCGGGGTGATTTTGGTCCTCTTTGACACAAGCACATCCTAGCCTCCCTGTGTTCGACCCCCAAGCCACACTACAACACCGTGCGCTTGCGGTTACAAATATCTAAACCTCCACCGGGTCCCCCGGCCATTTGCGGCTTGCAAACCGGGGGCACGTCAAGTTTATGGCGCCGTTGCTGGGGAGGCAACGTGCTTGTTATTTTAGGATCTCATGAACCATAGTGTCTAGCTCTTATCCCTACCTCGCGATAATTTTCGCATTCTTATTTTTCCTTTTTATTTTCTTATTTTTATTTTTATTTTTATTTCTTATCTTATCTTATCTGTTTCTTTCCCACTTGTCGCTTCACGGGTGTTTGTTGTTTTTCATGCGCAGGAGTTCAAGAAGTCTCGACGACTTGATCCCCGTTGATCCAGAGATAAACGCCACCATTAGGCGTTTGGCCGTCGAGAAGCGAAGAAGAGAGGATCCTGAAGCCATGGGGGAGAACACCCCGCCTCACAAGTCCCTGTTGGAGTACTCGATGCCTTCCATCGAGTCCACCTCCGCCATCCATCCTCCAGCTATTACGGCCCAAAGCTTCGAGCTTAAGCCATCTTTGGTGACGTGGATCCAGCAGGATCAGTTTTCGGGTGCACCCATGGAGAGCCCGACCGAGCATCTAGACTCCTTCTTGGAGAAATGTGACACCTTCCGGATTAACGGTGTCACAACTGAGGCGATCCGACTGAAGCTATTCCCCTTCTCCTTGCGAGATAAGGCCAAGCTGTGGCTTAGGGGGAAGGACCCGAATACATTCAACACCTGGGAGAAGCTCTCCAATACTTTCCTGACAAAGTTCATTCCCTCGGAGAAGACCATGAAGCCGAGGAGCGAGATCTCCTCCTTCTCCCAGGCCAGCCACAAGTCCTTGCATGAAGCTTGGACGAGATACAAGGAAATGCAGAGAAGATGTCCCCACCATGAGCTCCCCAAGTGGCAGATCATAAATCTGTTTTATAATGGGTTGAGGGACGATTTAAAATCTTCCATGGACGCCGCGGCTGGAGGGTCCTTCATGTCAAGACGCGAAAAAGATGCCGGGCAAATTTTGGAAAATATGGCATCTAACAATGAACGGTGATCTGACGAGAGAGCCACACTAAGGTCTGGGGGCATCCATAGAGTGGAAGACGTCGACAAATTGTCAAGCAAGTTTGACTTGCTATCAACCCAGATCTCCGCATTGATGGTAGGCGCCGGTGGCGTCAGTTCACAACAGATTGCTGCGGTAGAATCCGAAGTTTTTGGAGAGTTCGACGGTGGTGACATCTCACCGCCGTTGGATCAGGCGAGTGCATTGTTTTACAATCCTACGGGGAATGCGCCATTTCCACCACGAACCAAATCAAATCCGGCCTACTCTCCAAACAACCGGAATCATCCGAACCTTAGTTACCGGGCGCCTTACCAACAGCCGGCTCAGCAACAACAGCAGACTTATCAGCCAGCTAGGCCCCAGCAGCAGTTCCAGCAGCAGTAATATCAGCAACAACAACCACCACAGCAGTATCAACAGTATGCTCCTGGGAATCAGCAGCCCACCCAGCAGCAATACGGCCAGCAGAGGGCCATTTCTCCGGTTGAGTCCCTCTTGACTCAATACATCGCCAATCAGGAGAAAATAAATCTGAAGCTGGAAATGGGACAAAGAGTTCTCACTGATCAGGTAACCCAGCTGGGGTTACAAGTGGCGAACCTGCAAAGACCACAGAATTTATTACTGCCACAGCCTGAGGTGAATCCTAGGGGGGTAAATCGGACCTTGGCGCTCACACATGAGCATGAGAACGTGTCCGCCATCGTCTTGAGGAGTGGAACTCAAATACCTACCAGAGAGCCCCCCAAAGGACCGGAAGCACCGTTGGTCGTGGAACGACCAATTGAGAAATTAAATAACGACGGTGCTTCGTCGCCCAAGCCAACTACTCCGGAGGGAGTTCATAGAGAGGAGAAGAAGAAAGATGAGGAAGGGAACCTAAGAGTGTTCAAGCCCGTTGTGCCTTTCCCACAACGGCTCGCCAAAGCCAAAATCGATGAGAAGTATGGCAAATTCTTTGCCATGGTGAAAGATATGAGTTTACAAATCCCCTTCCTCGAGGCCATCGAGACAATTCCCTCCTATGCTAAATTCTTGAAAGACTTGGTGACACGGGGATCTAGAAAAGAAAAGGTCGTGTTAACGGCGGAGTGCAGCGCACTCATTCAGCGTGCAAATCCGCCCAAGCTCAAGGACCCCGGAAGTTTCTCCATCCCTTGCTCTATTGGGGAAGTGCAAATCCAGATGGCGCTCGTCGATCTTGGTGCGAGCGTCAGCTTAATGCCCTTATCATTGTACAAGAGAATAGGGATGGGAGACTTAGAGCCCACCGGCATGACATTACAACTTGCTGACCGTTCGGTCAAGTATCCGGTGGGAGTAGTGGACGACCTCCCCGTCGATGTGAAAGGAGTACATGTACCTGTTGATTTTGTGGTGATGGACATGCCAGAGGACAAGCATACCCCAATTATTCTTGGATGACCCTTTATGGAAACCGTCGGAGTGTTGATAGAGGTGAAGAATGGGAAGCTTTCCCTCAATGTGGGCCAAGAAAGAGTCGAATTTGACTTAGGCTTGTCGATGAATCATCCAAATCCCTTGACGATCCGAGTATCAGTATGCTGGAGAATGAAGAAGATAGAGCTGTTGAAACAAGTGCCTGGGAAGTGCTCTCGAGGAATCCCCCCGATAGCTTGGGGGACCTTGGAGAGCAAGTTGGCTCCCCAAAGAATGAAGTTGCTAGTGAGGCGGTCGTGCGACATGTGATCCCTCCCGGATTCCCTAAGTCTCCTCCCACGAGGAGAAAAGGAAAAGAACCCATGGACCTCACCGGTGATGAGGTCCGGATCCTAAAAACGATGGCAGTGGACGCCAATTTGAGGGAGAAGCTCCCGGATCCTGTCAACAAAGGGAGGGTAGTCGAGCAAATCTTTTTACAGCCACCGACTACACCAATAGCCACAACCTCTGGAGCTGAAGAGATGCCGGATTTTGGGCATCACCCGTATCGCCCACCATGAACATCATCGACGGGCGTCGAGCTAACGACGTTAAACAAAAGCGCTTCATGGGAGGCAACCCATGCTCTGAACTCTTACTTCCGTTTTAAAGGACTTTTTCTACTTTATTTTTATCTATTTTTATAAATAAATCCAGCCGCAACAACTTCCGTCGTGAAACTTAGGCGATTTTTGGGTTTTTGCAGAAAACAAGGCCTCAACCGATCGGGTGAGTTCTCACCCGATCGATTGGGATGTATCAGCTTACGACCGTGTCTGTCACCAAATGAATCGACCGGGTGGAGAACGATGAGACCGGGTGAGCTAACCAGGTGACCTGGGGAAACTCTAGGAAAAATCTCAGAATTCATCAACCGAACGGGTGACAATATGCGAGACCGGTTGAGCGACCGGGTGAGAAACTCTGAGTTCTCGGGAAAATGTGTGGAGCGACGAACCGATCGGTTGAGTTCTCAACCGATCGGGTCTCCTGTAGCGTTTTTTCAGCAACAAATTTTCGACCTAAGGTCAACCGATCGGGTGAAAACTCACCCGACCGGGTCGACTTAAATCCCTATATATAGCCGTCGCCGCCCGTTCGTTCCGCCCTCGCCATTTTCGAATCCCCAACCGACGTTTCGCATCCTCCTCTTGCGCCTGACCTCGTTCTTCCCCAAAATCAACCTCAATCGACCTCCCCCCATCTCCCTATCCATCCCACCATCGATTTCTCTCCATTCTCCTCGATTCCACCCGCACACAAAACGCTAACTTTCACCCATTCTCCCCAATTTCGAAACTTGCTGAAGAAATCGTCGCGGCTTCACAACGTGCTCCTATCGAGTAGCATCGGGGCGTCTACGAGCAACGATCTTCATCTCATCTGGGTAAACTCGCTCCTTAGCTCAATTTTAATTTTTCCCCAGATATTCCATTTGCTCGTTGGTCGTGTTTGTGTTTATTCATTGTATTTTCCATACTCACGCACACACACGACTCCCGCACAATGCCTCCCCGCCGTGTTAAGCCCACCGATGCCAGCTCTTCCAACCCCAGGCCCAACCGTCGCGCTCGTCGCACACAACCCCCCGCTCAATCCACCATCACCAATTCATCTACCACACCACGCACCACTCCCCCCTCACGTTGATGATCCCGCATACGGGATGTCATTCCAAGACGACGACCATGCCGACCGATTCACGGCCATGATCCTCCTAGCTGGACAGGGTGGTCGGATAACTCAGGAGTCCGTCGACCGAGACCTCCCCTTTCTTCAAAGTTTCATTCGCCACATCCGTGAAGACCCACCCGATGTCTCCGAGCTCCATATTCCACCCCCACGACTCCTGGTCCCCAGCACAGGCCCCCATCACCACCCCCAGAGGGTGGTGCCCCTGCTTGATTTTTTCCCTTCCCGCTTTTGTCCCCCCTATGTTTGTGCCCATCTGTCTTTAGGGGCCCCTGCTTTGTCACTGTCAGGGGGATGACCCATTCACGTGTCGCATCACTTCCTTTTTATTTCTTTTCTTTTGACATCCCCCTTGCATATTTCTGCACTTTCACGATCAAATTTCATTGCTAGCATTGTCATGTCTAGCTTGGGGGAAGTCTGTTTTACTGTGTTGTCGTCTTTTATTTTTGTCGTGTGGCTTGATCGTGATTTTTCTTTATTTTCAGTTTCATATCTGTGTTTTCCTCGTTTTTAATTTCTTTTTGTGTCGGTGCGTATTCCCCCCCATTTTCATTGCCCTCCCGTACTCACTCTTATTGCATTGAGGGCAATGCAAACTTCATCTTGGGGGAGTCGCACTTTGTGCGCCATTTGAGTCTTTCTTTTTCGTTTTTGTGTCGTTTTCATCGTGTTTTTATTTTTTTCTTTTCTTCTTTTTATCTCTTTCCCCTAGAGATGAACCCTATGATGAATTGCCACAAAATCACACACACCTAGCATAGCATCGATAATCACATTCACTAACCCTAGGATTTCGAGTTCTCTTGCATTTCACGCATCGTGGGTCCACTTAGCATTTTGTGAGGCGTGTGTCGTGCCTAGCCGTGTGGTGTACTTCTACTTTGTGAATCATTTTATATACCTGTCCAGGAATGACCCATAGTTATCATGTTTCGATATGAATATGCGATACTTATTTCTACTGTCTGCTTCGTCTGCATGCTATATATATCGTACGCTTCATTTCGCGTGTGTCGGGATTCCACAATTAAGGACTAGGATAACCCACTTAGCCCATACTCTATTTAGCGAGAATAGTTTCCTTTGTCCAAGTGTTTAGATTCCGACTTCTTTTTTGTTTTACTTGGTGCAAATCCCCTCGTCGTGTACCGTTCTCCCACTTGGGAGAGTACACATGTATATATCCCAATATCCAAAAATCCAAAAAAAGGAGAAAAGAAAGAAATGAAAGAAGAAAGAAAAGAAAGAAAAAAATTGTATAGCCAAAAATCCAAAAAAAATACAAATACCCAAAACCCAAAAAAATAATTCATGTGTGAATATTTTCCTACTTGCCGAGAATAAAGGGAAGGCGAGAATTTGCACCAAGTGTTCTTCTCCACATCATCTCAACCCCCATCGGTTTCGAAAACACTTGGCTTAGGAACTTTTTAGCTAGTATCTAGGCTATAGTGGTGTGATTTCCTTAACCCTAGTTGTGGAGTCCCCGATGCATGATACGCTTCAATTCTTATACTCTTCTCATGCATGCTTGAGCTAATATTCACCGCAATTTCAAATTCGAATCGATATTTGGGTCATTTCCTGGATTTGTGTATATCGAGCTTTATTGCACATCGTAGATAGTGACACTGACTGCTAGCGCACGACCACACTCACTCGCGCTTCACTGCGTGGGCCCACAGCACTTGTCTGGACTCGTACTCCTTGGTTTAATGATGTGATTTGGTGTTTTCTTGCTTGGTGTGTCGTTTTTGATTTTTGCTGGCCCTGACGGGCAATCTAGGATATAGAGTTTTCTTTTTCTCTCTTTCTCTCTATTTTTCCCCTCCGAGCTCCTACTCTCACTCGTCTTCCTCGAGGACGAGGAAGAGTTCAGCTTGGGGGATTTTGACGTGCGTTTATATTTCATACATTTACGCACGTTTTCTTCCGTGTTTTTCCGTATTTTACCGCCGTCTTTTATTCGTTTTCTCGTGTTTTCTTGTGTTTTCTTGTTTTCTTTCACTTTTCCGTATTTTCCATGTTTTGCAGGAGTTTGCTGGCATTTGGGACGTAAAACGATGATATCATGTGCCCCCGGAGCAACGGGAGGAGTCACGCGTGATCCAGGGAGTCAAACGACGAAGATTGCATCTTTCAGCCCCTCACCCGGTCGGTTGGTCATCTCCAACCGATCGGGTGATGCACGCGTGCACCACCCCGACACAGCTTGGAGCTCACGAGAAGTCACCCGGTCGGTTCAGTGACTGGGTCAAAAGCTCAAAGTCTCTGGAAATTCGAAGCTGATTTCCAACTGATTTGGTGACCTTCACCCGATCGGTTCACCTGTAGCTGAATTTCAACAGCCAAGACTCGAAGCTCCAACCGGTCTCCTCACCCGGTCTGCACCAAGATCCAACCGACCGCACCAAGTTCCAACCGACCGGTTCATACTGACCAGGTGAAACCCCCGCATTGCGCTGTGATTTTTTGAAGCGGCTCACCCGACCGGTTGACTTGTCAACCAATCTGGTGATGTCGTTTTCTATAAATAGAACCCTAGGTTTCCCAGATTCGGGAGTTGGTTATTTTTTTACTGTTTTCTTCATTTTGTGACGGCTGTAATTTTACAGTTTTTGTAAGTTTTCGGATCTTTGTAAAACTTTAGTATTATCTTAATTGCTTTACTACCTTTGCATTCCTATTGTCTGATTATGATTTTAACGGTCCATTTTCATTTAGATCGCTTTTTAATGAATATTTGTGAGTAGTTCCCAAATCCGGGATTTTGGCGGAAACCCCTTCGGGGGCTCTTCCTGATGCGTCCATAGGGTTAGGAAATCGATAGGGATTAGAAATCTAACGGTTACGCGGGGTGTTTTATTGTCATCGGTGGGAAAAAGACCGCCTTTGACCGTTGGGCCAAGGGGGAATAAACTTGGCGGTTGACTCCCTAGCCATAGCTCACGCCCTTAGCGTAGACGCCGAATCCTAGCGCGCGGGAGCGGCAGGACGAGACGTTGGGAGTTATCGTTGCGAGCTTAGTGCTCCCGGAGTCGATCAGTGTTAATAGACACGGGAGTGCCCACTGATCGAACCCGGGAAGTCCGGCGTATCATCCTGGGCACCGACCGGAATATCAGGCCCATGGGATGCCGGTACCACTTTTAGAGGCAACGTCTCACCATTAGACCCTAATTCCGATCGCCATCCTACCCGTAGGCCGTATCGGCGAGAGCCGCTCGTTGGGGTCGAAACTAGAGTCCCGGGGGTTTCCTTCATATTGTCTATACCTTGCATTCCTTTACCGTGACAACCCATCATCTGATCTGGGCTAGCTTACCCACGGGGTGATTTTGGTCCTCTTTGACACAAGCACATCCTAGCCTCCCTGTGTTCGACCCCCAAGCCACACTACAACACTGTGCACTTGCGGTTACAAATATCTAAACCTCCACCGGGTCCCCCCGGCCATTTACGGCTTGCAAACCGGGGGCACATCACTCCAACAGCATAATCGCTAGCGTCGCACATTAACTCGAAAGGTAGATTCCAGTCCGACGGCTGAATCACGGGTGCAGAAATCAAGGCTTGCTTCAGAAGGCGGAAGGCTTCCATACACTCGTCGTTGAAGACGAAAGGTGCATCCTTCACAAGGAGTTGAGTCAATGGCCTGTAAATCTTGGAGAAGTCTTTTATGAAGCGGCGGTAGAATCCCGTGTGCCCTAAAAAACCACGGACCCCTCGAAGATTGAGTGGAGGCGGAAGCTTTTCAATCACCTCTACTTTTGCCTTGTCTACCTCGATCCCCCTTGAAGAAATGAAGTGTCCCAGTACAACTCCTTCTTGGACCATGAAATGGCATTTTTCCCAGTTCAGAACTAGACCCTTATCTTGACACCTCTCCAGGACTTTAGTTAGGTTGCGGAGGCATGAGTCAAACTCTGTTCCATAGACGGAGAAATCGTCCATGAAAACCTCCATGATATCCTGGGAGTAGTCGGAGAAGATTGCGGACACTAATCTTTGGAATGTAGCTAGGGCGTTGCAAAGCCCAAACGCATTCTCCTGTAAGCATATGTCCCAAATGGACAAGTAAAAGTTGTCTTCTCCTGGTCATCATTATGGATGGGGATTTGAATAAAACCAGAGTATCGATCCATGAAGCAGAAGTAGTTATGCTTTGCCAGCCTCTCGAGCATCGGATCAATGAAAGGAAGAGGATAGTGATCCTTCCTTGTGGCTTTGTTCAGCTTCCTGTAGTCGATGCACATTCGGTACCCCATGACGGTCCTCGTGGGTATGAGCTCATTTTTCTCGTTGTGAATCACCGTCATTCCTCCTTTCTTGGGTACAACGTGCACCGGGCTAACCCAGCGACTGTCGGAGATAGGGTATATGATACCGGCATGGAGGAGTCTAACAATCTGCTTCTTGACCACCTCCATCATGATGGGATTCAGTCTTCGTTGCGGCTCAATTGAGGAGGCTTGCTCATCTTCAAGCAGTATCCTATGTGAGCAAAGCCCCAAGCTCACTCCCTTCAAGTCTTTGATTGCATACCCGAAAACACTCTTAAACCTTTTTAGAACACCAAGAAGCTTGGTCATCTGGTCTTCAGGTAGCGAGGAGTTCACTATGACCGGCAGCGTCGAATCCTTCCCCAAATATTCATACTTCAGTCCCGGAGGCAACTCTTTCATCTCAACCTCATGGGGTCCCGACGCATATTTCTCAAGCTGAGCATCCTCCAGTGAAAGGACTTCTTCATGGATCTCTTGAAAGCTAGCATCCGAAACTTCACTGCCAGCCCTGGTTTCGCATGGCAAGGCCTCGCAAGGTAACGAGGGGATAACAGAGGAAGGCACTGGGTCTTTCTCAAGCTCATAATAATCATCCGGGAAGAAGGCTTCAATGCGAAAGCAGGTTTCAACAGTCGATGGTTCCCCACCACTGCTTCCAGCTTCATCATTGTCCCAAGATCCGGGATGCTCAATAGAAGTCTGCAAGGAATAGATCGATTCCTATTCAATGTACTCGATAGACTCTACCTGATAGTTCTCCTGACAAAACTCCTCATATGTGAACAATTCTTTCCCACTGAACTCGGAACTGGGCACGTCAATATATGCCACTTCATATGGAGGAAGGAGAGTTGTCGTGACTGGATGCTGCTGCATATCAGGACACCTCCTCTGATTTTCCACAGCAGTAGACAGAAGGGAAAGAATGTTCGAAGAACTTAGGGATTCTGTCAAACTCTGTGCCAAACAGCGGACGTGGTGTGAATGATCCCAGATATCGCCCGAAACGGCACACAACATCCTTGTCGTGGAGCAGAAAATCTGTAAGAAAAGGGGGGAGAGAGAGAGAGAGAACTGCACGGATAGAAAACACATCAAAAGCACGGGTTGCATGAACGGGAGGTGAGGAGTAGCGATGGCAGTACGACAACTAAGTCTACCAATTCTATACAACTAATATTTACAATATGTCCAAGTAAAATAAAAAAGTGTAGAATGCGAAAATTATCGCAAGCTAGGGATATGAGCAAGACTCAAGGGTTCATTGGATCCTAAAATAACAAGCACGTTGCCTCCCCGACAACGGCGCCATAAAGCTTCACGTTCCCTAGATGTGAGGATGCAAGTGTGCAATAGGATTGGGGATACCAGATTTAAATATTTATACTGCAAGCACACAATGTTATAGTGTGGCTTGGGGGTCGAACACATGGAGGCGTGGTTGTGCTTGTGTCAGAGAGGAACCGGTTCACCCTATGGGTGAGCTAGCTCGAATCGATTGATGGTTTGTCACTGAATAAAGATACGAGGGATAAACAATAATAAAGGAAACCTAGGACTTCGGTTTCCACCCTATCATGTGTTCTCACTATTACGACCGACGGACAGGAACACGATCGGAATTAGGGTTTAGTGGTGAGACGTTGCCTCTAAAAGTGATACCAGCATCCCATGGGCCTGATATTCCGGTCGGTGCCCAGGATGATATGCCGGACTACCCGGGTTTGGTCAGTGGGCATTCCCATGTCCATTAACACTGACCGACTCCGGGAGCACTAAGCTCGCAACGATGACTCCCAACATCTCATCCTGTCGTTCCCACGCGCTAGGATTCGATGTCTATGCTAAGTGTGTGAGCTATGGCTAGGGAGTCAACCGCCAAGTTTATTCCCCTTGGCCCAACAGTCAAAGGCGGTATTTTGCCCGCCGATGACAATGAAACACCCTGTGTAACCAATAAATTCATATTCCCTATCGATTTCCCAGTCCTATGGACGCATTAGGGAGAACCCGCGAAGGGGTTTCCACCAAAATTCCAGATTTGGGAACTACTTACACATTATAGATAAAAAGCAATCTAAATGAAAATCGACCGTAAAAATCATGATCAGGTAATTGAAACACGGTAGTAGCAATGCTATTAAGACTATATTAAAGTTTGACAAAGATCAAAAAACTTACAGACAACAATAAAATTTCAGCCGTCACAAATGGAGAAAAAACAGGAAAAATACAAAAGCTATCGTTTCTGAAAACCTAGGGCAACTATATATAGAAAATGACGTCACCCGATCGGTTGATCGGTTGAAGTATCAACCAATCGGGCGAGCTGCTTGATGCTTCGGCTGCGGGCTTCAGAAACTTCACCCGCTCGCTTGACCAGATCGGTTGGCGCAAGCGGCTCGTCGTTTGGATCTTGCGGTCATCAGGTGAACCGATCGGTTGAACAATCAACCGATCGGTTGGAAATATGCCCAAAAGAACAGAGACTTGCATCGATTTGGCACGGTCAGCGGGTTGTCGGGTGAGCTCTCCGGGTCGTCGTTCGGAAAATCCGCTACAGATGAACCGATCGGGTGAAGGCCACCCGATCGATTGGAATTCAGCTCCAATTTCCCGAGAACTCTGTTGTGATGAACCGGTCGGCGAACCGGTCGGTTGACTTTGCACTTCGCTTCAGCTTCAGTCCGGGTCAGACATGCGTGCATCACCCGTTTGGTTGGCTGTGTCCAACCGATCGGGTGGGGGCTGAAAGATGGCAATCTTCGTCGTTTGACCCCCTGGATCGCGCGTGACTCATCCCGTTGCTCCGGGGACTCATGATATGTTTGTTATATGTCCCCTACGCTGGCAATCTCCTGCAAACACACAAAAACATGGAGAAGTGAAAGAAAACTAGAAAACACGGGAAAATAGATACGGGACGGCGGAAAATTACAGAAAAACACAAAGAAGACGTGCGTGAATATATAAAATATACACACACGTCAGTGACACTTAAAGCATGCGAGGAGAGTAATAACCAAGAGAGGATTCAACTATCCCGTTAATTGGGAGTTAGTGTCACATGTGTTGGTTTAGTCTTTAGTGAAAACTTTGGCCAAAGTATGTTCGAAGAAGTCCAACATTGATAGACTAAAGACCGATGGAGACTAACCGAGTTCAAGATATTAGGGTTGACAGTTGACCGTACCCTAGCCTTGAATAAGCGACATAGTTATGACGAATGGACTAAAACTATGTCATTAATCACGGACACAGTCAGAGTGATCCCGACGGTACTTTAGTCTATGAGACAATCACGTAATTATGATGCCGAAAGAGGAACGATACCTGCTGCTCATGGTCAATGTCGTCTAGGGGTTTCGAACCCCAACCTGTAGTAGTGTCATGGTATATGGTCTCACACCGAGTAGGATTTACGTCTTAGTAATAGGAAGGATTAAAGAGGAGTGCACTCGGTTGCACGGGAATAATTAGTTTCACAAAGGATTGGTGACAATAAAGTCTAAAATAATACATCGGATGTATGAGAATTAATTATGTCGCAAAAGATTTGCGATATAGTCTAAAAGATATTAATGATGTGGGATTATTACATATGATTCAAATAAATTAAATATGTCGCAAAAGGTTTACAAACATATTTTAGATCACATATGATGCGGTACGAACAAACGCATAGAAAGGATCCATTCGACAAAACGAGGGTCCAGGAATGTCCCAGACCGGTTACACAAGCTTGGGTCTGGTGCAACCCATTAGGGAATGGGGGGCCCACTTAGCTAGGGTTTACCCTAGTCAAAGAATGGCGGGAAATTTCCAGATTCGATTTTTGGAAGGAGGTCAACTTTGACAACGCATTTGAGGGGTCAAACGACCTCTGAATTGCACAAAATTTCTTTCTATTTGTTTACCATGAAAATACATTCAAAACGACATATTGTATGCCTTCGGGGGATCACTGGTGATGGAGAAACAATTGCTCAAAGAAGGATGAATCTGGAATCAAATATGTCTAGATTCAGCTTTCTTTCTGTAGTTTTTGCACCAACTATGAGAGGACATCTGAGGGGTCAAATAATGTCGGGATTGGCCCTCGTTTGTTTCTATGCGTTCATCGTTTAGTGCTTTTTGATTTGATATATGATATTACTTGCAAAGCTCAACGGTGAGGGAGGAATAATTCGCTAAAGTTTGGCCTTCGTGGAAGGCAAACATGAAATTGTTTTTCCTCCATTAACTTTAGTCCCACATTGCTTATGAGAGAGGAAGGGGGGCCGGCTCCCTATATACATAGGGGATAACCCCCCTGAAAACATGCACCAAGTCTTCAATTCGAGAAGCTCCAAAAGGTTTTGAGCATGCTCGAACTAAGACGTAAAATTATTCCCTCCTCTTAAAATTCTTCAGTTCTTCTTTTCGAGTCTAGCAAGTCGAGGAGGATGTTTGGATCAGATCCAAAGTCTTTAACATGGGATCTGGTCAAGTGAAAGTTTCTTCAGCAAGTGGTTGACTCAGATGGGCGGTGTTGGCTCGCCTCGAGACACGATTCAGCTTGGAACGCTGTTCAGCTCGGGAGAAGCGGCTCAGCCCCAATCCAGGGCATCACTTCGGAGGTGAAAGAAAGGTAGCTAAAAACGACGCTTCGTATTCTGCGGAAACAAAGTTCCGGGTATGTCTTTTATTTTATGCTTATATATATGTTGCAGTTGTGTAGTTCTTTCTTTGGAGTTAGTCAGACCCACCCTAAAGATTGTAGATTTTCATGGCTAGGGTTAATGAAATCCTTAGGGTTGACATTAAATAGTTTAATGTATTTTATTTCGCTGCCATTTATGCTTCTATCGTCTGTCCGACGTTGGACGGGCGTATATTTTATGCCATGAGGGTCCATCAAAACCCAACACTCTCTTTATGTTACTTGTCTAGCCTGTTCTCTTTGGTACGGCCTAGTCTATTTTGCCATAGATAAGTTTTCTGTAACTTGTGTATTCATGTATTAACACATAATACAATATCGTTATACAAATTACTCACACTGATACATTACTTCAGAATCAAGCTGACGACATTTGCCAAAATGTGTTAGATGTCCTTTATGGTCCAAGAAACAACACTTGCTCCTTTTTCCAAAACGTATGACAATCTATTCCTTTTGTATAACAATTATCCTGAAACTGTGACATCAAATATGTCACATTTTCAGTTCCTCCAACTTTTGCCTTTTTTATGATAGACAAAACTTTGTTTCTGAACCGACTTTCCTGTTTGCCTCCTTTTTTTATAAATCACATTTAGACATTACACGTCCCAACACAAATATTAGATGTACATGCATATCATGTGTCCAAATGCTAGAGATTTACAACCTTGAGTGTGCTCAACAAGTTGCTTGTCTCAAGATCTGGTTTGGATACATAGTCTTGCACCGCTCGTGCACTCATCTTCGAGCCAAACATTTTGCACGAAGTTCTGCATCTTGTGGATTGAATTATATTGGGTCTAGTGCTTCAAGGAAGTCATTGTCCTTAAACTGGTGTTAAGAATGACACATTAAATGTCCGTGAGAACACAATTTAGTCTATCATATGGAATTTGAGTTCATATTCTTTAGCCAATCTTCTTGACCATTTTGCATATTATCTTAGAATATTATGATTTGGATTCTATCTGGTAAACATAGAACTACCCTAGTTTAGCATATGTTCAATTTTAAATATAGATAGAATGGTTTTTATTAAACTCTATTCTCCCAATATTTTAGCGATCATTTTAAGTCATACTAATGAACGAATTTATTAATTTAAATTTACTGGGAATGGGATCCAACCACCCTGAGCTTCACAACCTAGAGTGCGCTCAACAAATTGCTTAACTCTGTGATTGGTAGATGACTCTTCATCAATCACATCATATGTGATTCCCATATTAGTTTTTACCCTTAGCCACTTATGATCATGAGTGTGCTCATCCGAATCACAATGACTAGTCTAGTCAGACCCTTGTTTTCGTGTCTAACCTAACTTACATCGGCACTCGGTGTATGCATGCCGCGACAGTTTAGGTTAAGTATAGACTACATCACATGTAATAAGAAGTTGGTTTCCAAAGGCAGCTATGCCATAGCTTGAGTGTGCTCAGCAACTATAACACGGAACCTATAGTTGCCAAACTCCAAAACAAGGAGGGATACAACTAATCTTGAAGAAGATTTTAAACATATTTGACTAGATGTAATCGATGTTTTCATATAATAATAATTCGCATCCTTGTGGTCCAGCGGACACGGCCAGGGGATTTGGCTAGGCCATGATCACTATCCCTAGTCGAGCTAAGGTGATCCACAACACTAGTCACAAAAACACTAATCACCGGTTCATGATCCTTTATGGATACTAATTATTTGTATGTGTAACATCGATTTAGTATGGCTTTATTAAACTAGTTAATCCTATCAACTAGTTGAATCCTAAAATTCAAAATTATTAGGATTGGTTAATAACTTTTATTAACGTCCTTATCAAGTATAATGAATTATTTATTTCAGCGTGCTATCCTAATCATGTATTAGGGATTTAAAAATTCAAGTTGCAACAATTTAAATCATAGGATTTTCAAAATTATTATTCGAACAATTAAAATAATTATTATTGGAGAGGGCTACCCTAATAAAGTATTAGGAATTTAATTGTTGCAACTATTTTTAAATCATAGTAGGTCCATCTAAAATTATCTTATAATTTTTAGAAAACTTTTAATGGCTAACCTAATAGGTCTTCTTGTGTCATCATATAATGAACAAGAATTTGCATAACCATTAAAAATACAAAAAAATTTATCACATAAAATTTTAGCATGAACACTTGCAACTTAAATTTATCTCATAATTAAGGTACAACAATTATTAATAATCATCTCATAATTATTAGCATAGGAACAAACAATTAAAAAATTTATCTCATAAATTAAAGATGCAACATATTTAATAATTATCACATAATTATTAAATCTAAATAATCATATTATTATCATGTTTCTATTAAACATCTCATGCTATCATATCATTTACAGAAATTAGATCAAAGTAAACCGAGGCTCTGATACCAATGTTGGGTTTTGATGAACCCTCAGGACATAAAATCTACGTCTGTCATACGTCGAACAGACGATAGAAGCACAAAAGGTAGCAGAATATAATTCATTAAACTATTTAATGAACATCCTTAAGGAATTCATTAGCCATAGCCAAAAAATCTACTATCTTGGGGTGGGTCTGACCAACCCCAAAGACAGATCTAAACTACTGCAACATATGTGAAAGCATAAAATAAAAGACATATCAGTCACTTCGCTACTGCACGAAGCGTTGTTTTCAGCACCCGTCTTTATATACGAAGCGATGCCCCACTTTAGGGCTGAGCCGCTTCTCCCGAGCCGAACCACGTCCCAAGCTGAACCGCATCCCGAAGCAAACCACTTTTCGAAGAAAGGTTTACTTAAGTAGAACCCACTTCAGAGACTTTGGATCCAATCCAAACCTCCTCGCCATCTTGCTAGGACTCGAGCGGAGGAACGTAAGAATTTTACGAGGAGGGAATAAATATTAAGTCTTACTTCGAGCGTGCTCAAAACTTTTTGGATCCACTCAAAGAGGAGACTTGGTGTAGTTTTAAAAGGGTGGCTAAGCCCCTATTTTTATAGAGAGCCGACCCCCCTTCCTTGTTTCACTAGCAATGTATGACTAATCAAATTAGTGAAACAATTAATTTCATATTTGTCTTTCGTAAAGACCAAACTTTAACGAATTGTTTCTTTCTGACCATTGAACTCTGAAGATGATATCATATATCAAATCGAAGAGTATTGAATGGTGAACACATAGAAACAAACGACGCTTAAATCTTACTTCGTTTGAACCCTCAAATGATAGCTAAAAGTTGGTCAAAACAACTTGCTAAAATTTTCCCAGCCGCCAAAGAAAAAGGGTTTCTTGAACCCTAGGTGTGGGACCCACTGTGGGGCCCACCCCAAATATTGGGCATGCCTCTCTGGGCACGCCTTATTGGGAACCAGTGCCTAAAGGGCGTAGTCTTGGGTCACCGGCCCAAGCCAGCCCGCTGGGCAAGCCCAGCGGCAATTGCTGGGCGATGCCCAGCGCATGGCAGGGGCCTATTTAGCATTTTAAACAAAAATTATTCTATTTAAAATTGTTTAAATAAATATTTTGATTATTAAATATTTAAAACACATTTAAATTTCATTTTAACATCCGATTGGATCCGATTTGAGCACGGTTTTTTCCTCGACTTTCGTAGAAAAATCCTCTCTTCATTTCTATGCATTATATGTCCATAAACACTTTATGACATATTATAATACCCATTTAATTATTATAGACTTATTATTACAAAACCTTTGTGACTTTAATTATTCCCGTGCACCCGAGTGCACTCCTCCTTAATTCTTCCTATTACTAATACACAAATCCTAATTGGTGTAAGACCTTATAGCCTGACCCTTATATAGGCTGGGGCTCAAAACACCTGGACGATAGTGACCACAAGTAGCAGGTGTCGTCCCTATTTTGGCATCATAATTACGTGATTGACCCATTTGACTAAAGTGTCGTTGGATCATTCTGACTGTGTTCATGATGAATGCTGCAGTTTTAGTCCCTATGTCAAAACTATGTCACTTAGCCAAGCCTAGAGTATGGTCAACTATCAACCCCAATCGCTCGAAACCGGTTAGTCTCCATCGATCTTTAGTCAAATAATGTTGGAATTCTTCCAACATAATCTGGCCAGAGTTTTTACTAAAGATCGAACTAACACGTGTGACGCTAACTCCCCATTAACGGGAGAGACGAATCCACTCTTGGTCATTACTCTCCTCACATGCTTCAAATGTCACCCAACCAAAGACCTTTCGACAGTCCTTGCCTCGAAGCTAGATCAGTTATCTAAGTGACACTGTTCACGTACAGGTTCGTACAATGACCGCAAGTCTAAGTACCAACTTGTCTATCATCACTGGTCGGCTCCGGGATATGCAACCGAAAACAATGTAGTTTTACCGCAAGCACACGGTTAAGTGGTGAGTGGGTATCGAATCACGGGGAGGAACTATTAGTATCTATATTGATTACTCGACGGAGGTGAAACGATGATCAAGAAATGTTGGTGTTATAGTCGTGCAAAGTATTGTTTATGAATTCAATTAATAAAAATGTCTAGGGCTTGGGAATCCCCACAATGGATCTCAAGCATCAATGTGAAATATGAATCTCCATATCACTACTCTTAGTTTAAGGTGAACTTGTCGCAACTAAGTTATGAACCAATGCACGCTCTCGCGCTACGCAAGTCTATAACAATCTAAACTAGAGCCTCGCTCTCGTGCAAGCCTAGTTCAAACCACTAGCATTAAGATCGACAATATTGTTCAATTCCAACTCAAGCTCGCTCTCGTGCAACATGAGTTCGAATCTAGATTTGATAGTTCGTGTTCGTTTTACCGTCGTACAAACGAATATAATTATAGAAATATAATAACGATGCTAGCTTTGGTCGCTCTCGTGCACTAATTCTAGGGAATCTCGATTATAGATCTAAATCGAATATCTAGGGCTTCCCATAGATCAAGATCCTCTCTCGAGCTCTCAAGATCCAATGGAAATCCCTAGCTATCCGTAGTAAATCGATCACAGTCTAACCTTTTTACAAGTTTAACAACACGGGTTTTCATTAGATTTCACATATCAAATCCTAGATCCACATGGTTCATCTCTTTGCCATAGAGCAAGGAGATTACTCACGATTCATCATAGAAAAAGCAATAGAATTGAGAAGTGCATGAGAATTCATCATAGAAATCAGATCCAAATAGGAATATAGCTTAAAAATAAGAACTTGCAAAAGTTTAGACAAACCAATGATGTTCAAGCTCCAAACAAGAAGAAAATTAAGATCTTGCACTTCAATCCTCTCGCGAAAATAAGTTAGAACAAATGTATTTTTCCTAAGAACTATATCTGTGTCGTTTCTCCTTGACGGCTCTCAAAACTAGTAATTTATACTAACTCAAAACGTCCAAAAAATCCTGACAAAAATACCCCAATACGGCTAGAAAAACTCTAGGTCAAAACTGGGTTGGTGGCGCACTCGGCCGAGTGAAAATGTCACTCGGTCGAGTGGCTCTTCTGTGGGAAATCTAGGAAAATCGGCCTTCTGTATTGTTCAGGCCACTCGGTCGAGTGGTTTGCTCACTTGGTCGAGTAGGGTCTTCTACAGAACTCTCCAAAATCGTTGCTCTGTTCGATAAATTTCTGTCTCCATACTCGGTCGAGTGAGCTTCTCACTTGGTCGAGGTGCGAATTCCACTCGGACGAGTAGATTGTCTCTTCTTCTTTCAGTTGGAGTTGGATGTGTCAGTGCCACTCGGTCGAGTGAGCTGTCTCACTCGGCCGAGTATACTGCTGCTTCTTCATAATCTCCTCCTTCTCGCTCCTTTCTCCATTCTCTCGCCTTTCTTCCTCTTCTTCTCATCATCAAGCGCCGTTAGCTCCTAGATATCATCATGATTGACGCTCCAGCACGCGTGTATGTGCTCTTAGCTCCAAATTGCTCCCGATTGCTCCATATTTCATGAAATCCAATCAAACATAGAAATAGTGAAATTCATCATAAAGTCGTTGTTTAATCATTAAGTTCACGATATGAGCAATCGTTATGGTATGGAAAAATGCAGAAATAAAGTGTAAAATATGAGCATATAAAAATCCCCCAAGCTTACCTCGTATTCGTCCTCGAGGAAGATAAGTAAAAAGTTAACTTGGGGAATAAAATAAAAAGTCAAATAAATAAAAAAGAAGGTGAAGAGTTGAAATGCTAGATCATTCTCTCAGAACTCGAATTCGCTTACTCAAATGCACCACTAATGAATAAGAACATCACTAAAGCTTTTATCTCGATATCATTTCATATTGGGTACACTTAATATAAAAACTGAGAACAACGTGAATCTTATGAAATATAAAAATTATTTTAACGTTAAGCATCGTCTAAGGCAAAGAGAATGATATACATAATCATAGATGACACACTTTTCGATTGACTACTTCTATTTGGAGTATAAGAGGTATCACAAAATTCAATGCAATAAGAATATAAAGATATGGTTTCATGAATTTCATGTCAATTTTTCAATTCATAGATATCGTTATACTTGAAGTCATCTTCCTAGGTATTAGAGATTACCTAGCTTAGGTCATCATGCACATATAAGTAATCACTCTCTCACACATCATTGGATTTCCTCCCCCAAGCTTATCTATAAGCGTGGTGGCATCGAGTATGGAATATAAAATCTCTTTGCAACTTTTGTAGCTCCATATAAAGAAAGTAAAACGAAAGAAAAGAAAGCAAGGGATTGTGTATATACAATGAAGTTCTCTTTTTCTTTTTCTTTTTTTCTTTTTCTTCTTTTTTTCCTTTTTCTCTTTTTTTTCTTTTTCTTTTTCTCTTTTTCTTTATACACAAGTCAATCCCATAGAAAGATGCATACATATACATTATTTTTCTTTTGAGCTTTTGGGATCATGGAGCTTTTTTTTGCACGGGGAAGATGCACGAATAGAAATCACTTTAGGGAAGGATCACTAATGATAATATGTCTAGAAATATAGTTCAAGATATGTGGAGAAAGAATATAAATATCACTCAGTTCACTCTTTATATGTACATAACTACTTCAGCAGGGTAATGTCATCTACTCAGTTTGATTTCTAAAAGTAAACTAGTCTATTCATATCAAATGACAATCAATTCATTCAACCTGAAGGTTTAATACACAATTCATGCAATAAGAAGTGATATTAGGATAAAAAAGCAGTACTCCAAGTATAATGCATCTTAGTGTGTTTTCTATAAAGAGTATACAATAAAGTAATTCTTAGACGAGTCAACGTTAAAATTCATTCATAGACAAATAAGAACACATTGGAAGTTCATTTTCTCAAGTGCACAACGGATATATCGCAAATGATATCAGAAATAAAAAACTATAGCATGGCAAAAGATATGCATATAAGTAAAGCGAAATCCAAGCTATATTCATCACAGTGAATTCATTTCTAGCAAAGAAAGTAAAGAAGTAAGGATAAAATAAAATCTTACTATACACAAGCAAGCACTCCAAAAGTAAGGAAAACATGATGCATGTAAAAATGAAAAATTGTGAAAATAAGTAGAAAATAAAGAAAATAAAAATGAAAATAAAGAAAATAAAAGTGTGTGAGTACACTCACTGCCTCAAGCTAAACATCACATTATCCTCAATGTGCAAAGTTGGCACTAGGACATATAAGATATGGGTGGGAGGGTGTGGATGCGAGTATGATGCAAAGAAAATAGGAAATAAAGGAAAATAATAAATGGGAAACATGATGGTATATGCACAGGATGTGTGCAAAGCAAGCATGCAAAATGATGGATGGATGCAAAATGGTGGTTAGAAAATATAGTGCTCTCCCCCAAGCTGGACTATATGGTGCCTTGCAAAAACTGAAGATAGGCGGGCATGCAAAATGGTGGGGTGAGATGGGAGAAAAAGTATGACATGCATCAAGTGAAGTGCCTACTCAGGTGCATCGCCCTTACCTCCCTGTGGTGGGACGGAGGGGCTGGCTGCTGCTGTTGCTGCAGGCGGAGAAGGATCTGGTTCATCATTCGCTGAATACCAGGAATAAGGGCAATATGGGCCTGCTGGGCAGAGACGACCTGCGTGAGAGCTCAAAAATCGACCCTAAGCGCATGTCTCTGTTGTCTGGAGCGGAGGTAGAGGGACGTGCAAGTGGGCGAGCTGCGCTCACACGGCCTCCAAAAACTAGTGAGGCTACGACAGGGTGAGTGTGTGGAGCGGAGCACACGGCAGAATGCTCAGCCTCCAGTTGAGACTGAGACACATGAAAGTGCTAACCGATCGGTGCACATAGGTAATGATCGGAATGCCAACAACGGTGGAAGAAGGGACAGAGGTTGTGGCAACAGATGTGGTGACAGGCACCATGACACTCTCGCTAAGGACGGCGGTGGTAGAGACTGGAAAAACGACAGATGAGGTTGATGTGAAAACTGAGGATAAGGACACCCGAGGAGTCGAGATATCAGAAGAGATCATGGTCTCTACAGTCAGAGAGGAGGAAGGATAATCAGGCTCAGAGAATAATGGGGCAGCACTCTCAGAAATGATATACGTGACTGGATCAACACTCATAGGGATGGTATGGACAGGATCGGGCATAACTACAACGCTCACAAAGGCGGGTGCAGAAGTGGAGCTCTCAGCACGAGCAGAAGTGAAGACATGTGTAATGTTCTTGGGAAGTGATACTTTGACAGGCTCGGGAATGGGGATCTCAGGGTGAAGAGGCTCGACATGGTGCTCCTGCTACTCGTCATCAGGCTCTAGTACATAAACAGGTGGGATGAGGAGGTCCATGGGGAACCTCCACTACCTGCTAGTCCAACGTGGGTCCGAATAGGGTTCAGAAGCACGATATAGTCTGTAGGGAATGGATCATGTAACCAGACCCAATGACGTTGTCCGTGAGGGTGGATCATGTGCATGTGGGCAGATATGTTGTTTGTTATATAGTTTTCATCTTCATTTCATTCATGTTTTACTCGACTTCGCCCCGTTTTCCGTACCACTTTTACCTTCTTCTGTTCCTTTTCACGCTTTTGGTTTCCTCGGTGCTTTGCAGGTGAATAGGGGGAGCTTGAAGCATTTGGGGCCTTTGTGGGGGTAATTTGGCACTTGGAGTTTTCTTCTCTTGGCTTAGAGCATGCTGGGATTCTTTGTGCAACAATGGAGCTAGAACATCTGAGAGAGCTTGGGAGTTTCAAGTATGGTGATGTGCATGGTGATGGAAGCATTAAAACTTGGAGTGTTGGAGAGCATTATAGCTTGAAATAGATTGATGGAGCATTAATGTTGAAGATGGCTGGAAGATGTGAGTCTGGCGTTCATGATACATGAGAATGTCTTTGAGCTGGAGTTTGCTTGAGTGTTGTTGAAGAATTGTTGGAAGAGTTGTCCTGCTGATGGGTGCATTACATTGGAGCTTAGAGCTTGGTTATGGAGTGTAGAGCTGGAGGAGTTTTGATGGAGCAACGCTAGAGGAGGAAGCTGGAGCATCTGATGTTGGAGAAGTAAGGCCAAACATTCATACGGCCATATGAACCCATTCATACGGCCGTATCACCTCAGAACTCAACAAGGCAAAAAGGGTGCAAGGGTGCATCCAAGAAACCACACGGCCGAATGAAATTTTTCATACAGCAGTGTCACTCTGAGCGCAATGGTCGTGTCATCAGCCAGACTAAAGGAACTTACTCTGCATGGCCGTCTGAACTATTTTCACACGGCCACGTCATTTTTTCACAGAGCTGCAATCGACACGGCCGCGTGGTTCTAGCCACGTGGCCATGTGAAAACGGGTTGACAACTGGGACCCGACTTCCTAGGGTTCTATTTAAGCTTCTATGCACCGTCTTCGAGAGGACAGCCGAGTCTTGGGCTCGTTTTTACCATAGTTACTGTTCTATTGATTATCTAGGAGTAGATTTAGATTTTAGATTGACTTTGGAGAGTTCTCTTCTTAGATTTTGTAATAGGGATTGAAAACCCCTTGAGTGGGATTATGAGATAAGTTCTATTCTTTGCTTTCTTTTATTAATTGCCTTTGTTATTTTTATTCTCATCTGTTGTTCTTGTTATTGTTGTTGTTGTGTTGTTGATTTTTCCTTGATGCTGTGGTGTTTCACTCTACTATATCCTCCTTTCATTGTTGGTGTTGTGCTGTTGTTGATGTTGTTGTGTTTGTGTTGGTGATGTTGTACTGTTATTGACTCACAACTTCAATTGCCTTCCCTTCATTCTCTCCTTATTTTTACCTTTAATTTTCCATGCCATTACCTCTGTTAATCCCAGTAACCCATGTTTACCCCTTCTAATCGATTATCGTAGCTAGCAATAAACTCAAAATCGAGCTAGTATTCGACCAATTCGCCTCCCTGAGAACGACCCGTAACGCGTACGACGACGCTGTGTGCTTGCGTTTTATAAATATTAAAAATCGACTATCAAGTTTTTGGCGCCATTGTCGGGGAGAGCGGTTTGATTGATATTAGTAAGATTAGGGTTAGTTAGACTACGTCTCATTCGAAAATTTATAAAAATTTCAATAACACGAATTTTTCCCACCACCGGTATTCATTTGTTTACAATTCTCTTGTACCACTGACACATTTGTCCTAGCATTGTCTTTGACATTTCAGGTGCTATTTGCAGAATATGTAGATGCCCGAAGGTTCCCGCGTGGAAAATTTCAGCGATTTATTCCCGTGCGATGCTCAATTTGGAGGTTACAATCATTTTCCACAAGTTGCGGTGTTTTACTATAAAATGTGGGATGCAGGGGCTTATCTTTACCCAATGCCAAAATTTTACGTACCCCTACGACCGACAATCATATACCCACAACCTAAAGAATGAACCCTCCTATCACACCCTACCACCACCACAAAAATCCCATCTCGAGTTGTTTTTGGAAGAACAACTCCGTGACGAAGCTCAATGGCTTGAAACCCGAACCAATGCCCAACCCAACTCTATGAACTCACCCAAAGTGTGAACCGACTAGTCCTCTCAAAAGGGGAGTCACATTTTTTGATAGGGACAAACACCGTCCAGACGTGATAATGTTGATGGAGGAGCCACCTCCACCATCGAGATTTAGGTGAGGCAACACCATACACCACATGATCGGATCTACAATTTCACCCAACTCGCCAAAGAGACTCTTTGGGAAGCTTTGGGGATATTTATCAGGTTGGTGGACAGATTATCGAAGCATGGGATAAGCACACATGAGCTCCTCTGCATCTTCAATGGAGGGTTGCAATTTGACCTGTAGGAATCCATGGTGAAGATGAACGGAGGACGACTCTTTGACATGCTGCCTGAGGATGCATGTGAGTACTTGGAGATCGCAACCGCATCTCACGCATCTCACGTGTTGCAAAGAGGTAACTTATAAGATTCAAAACTGAAAATTTTTAACATGAGTTTACTTTCTCATGTAGACGCTACCACCGAGGCCCACATCCATCACCACACCCCAGACGATACATCTCTGGTGGATGATGAGCCATGCATTGGACCGTTGGTGGACACTATTTCTCTTGGAGAGGTTGGTGATGAGCAAGGACCACGACACCATGCCATCAACCCCACGGAAGATGACGATATGGATGATGGGACCTTTGTACGAGTTGAGGGGAACGTCATCCATTATTACTCCACCACGAAAGACAGGAGTGAGATGTACTTGGGCAAGAGTAAGATTTCAGATATCAAAGAACCCAAGTCGCTTCTCCTATATGATAGCACCCCCCACTTCATACCACATAAGAGCATCAATGAGGCAGTGCAAGAGGTCCACATCGTCGAGGAGGGTGAGAGCGAGAGCACTCCATCATCGCCTCCATAGTACACACCCACTCCACTAGAGACATCACATCCACCCGAGCTTACCTCTCCCGCTCAGGGAAGTATTTTGGACTCCATTTCTGATTTAGAAGCTATTGACCTAACACACCCCTCGCAGGTTACAGATTTGTATCCAATGGAGGTGTGTTGGTCCATGGCTGCACATGAGGAGCAGGTATATGGGATTAGCGAGACATCGAAAGTGTCACCGTTAAGATATTACCACTTCCAGGGAGTTTTCGTCATCACACTCCAATCATATTATTATTGGGAAATATTTCATTGCCACGGACTGATGCTCCCTTTCTTTTGCAGGATAAAGGTGGACGTCCTCAAGAGAAGCTAAAGGGACCATTGCTATGGTTCATAGGTGTTCGTGGCACCACGACCTTGGCATAGCCACAGAAAGAACAGATCGAGCAGCTGCCTGCTCCGAATAACGTGTTGGATCCACCGTTCGAAAACAGGTGTACTCAACCCAGTAGTGTAGGAATTTTTATGTTTTTCTAGTATACCAATAAACTCACCTCCTCTTGATAGCGAGAGGAGAGTATCACACCTTAGATTTTTCTTAATTTTATAGATTTTCACCCACACTAATAATTCACTCTCTTTCTTAATTGGCATGCCCCAAAATCTTTGAAACCCTAAATCCCAAACTTTACAACTCCAATGGCCCATTAGCCCAAAGCTTAGTACCCTTGTGATCAAATTTTCGATTATTGAAGACCCTAATTTGGTTTCAGCTAAAACTTATCCTTAGGTCTTTGTGCAGATCAAGAAGATAAATGATCAAGGAAGAGCAACGAGCTCATGGATGGGAAGATGAACAACTTGAGGGGAGAAATTGAGTTTGAAAAGAGCATGTGAGGAGCAACAAGCATGGGAGAAGAGGGAGTATATGTTGCTTGAGCAAGGGCTGAAGAAGTAAGCAGCAGAGGAAAACCCCACTCCACGTGGCCGTGTGAGTTCCTTCACATAGCCGCGTCAAATTCCCATCCTCAACAAAACGACGCGACTGTTTGGATTTGCTCCAAACAACCATGATTCTCTCGGCCAAATTCAAAATTTTGAGCCTCTGCAGAGTCATTTCCACGGACGCGTCAATTTCTCGACGTGGCCGCGTCAATCTAATCCTCCCACTTGGAGCTCAACGAGACGGCCAATTCTCCCCCCACGCGAGATCGTCACGGCCGTATGAAATTTTTCATATGGCTGTAGCAATCTTTCCCCCTCCCAATTCCCCTTCACGCGATCGTATGACTTTAATTCATACGGCCACGTGATTTTTCCTCTCCTCCCCCATATATAAAGCCGCAACCCCTTCTCTCCTTACACGGTCGCATAAAATACCTGATTCCTTTCAAAAAAATTCTTCTCCTCCCTCTCCCTCGACTAAAAAAACCCTCCTCCTCTCCTCTGGAGATCCTCTCTCCCAAGCACCTCCAACATCAAAATTCACCTCCCTCTAACTCCAACATCGTAGACAACTCCCCTCAACAAACCCTAATTGCTCTTCTGCAGGGGAATTTTATAGGGTTGACGAGCGTGAGCTATGGCAAGGATTAGACAACTTGAGCTCAAAATCTTCTGATTGTGCTATTGAGAGAGGCTTGTTAAGCTCAATTGCATGGAGTCACAGTGACCATAGCAAGGATTCTTAGGTAAACTCGTTCCCATTGCAATTAATTTTACAATTTTCCTTGTCTTTCGTTGTGCACACTCTAAGGTTTCGTGGTTGTGCCTGCTTCACATTTGGGTTGATGTTCATATCACCCTCACACAGCATCACCATCTTCACCATTCACTTACACTTCACCTTCACCCTAGTACACACCCACTCATACACTTCTCCATACTTCACCATCATACATTCCATCACCCTGCACATACACACTACACATACACCCTATACACTCACATACTCCACTGCATACATTCATTATCACACACCCACACCAACACACTACTTCAAGTTCACATTTCACTTCACACTTCATTCTCACATCATGCCTCCACGCACCAAAAACACACGTCTGCCACCTCACGACTCCCAACTTAGGAGATCTTTATAGCAGCATGCTTCTGACCGACCCTCCATATTTGTACAGCCTCCATCACCACCACATGTGACCCCTCCACAGATAGACAATCTGGGGATCACATTTGCTTCTGAGGCCTAGAGGGATCGCTTTTCCACCCTCTCTCGGTGGACTCTGCTCACCACAAAATTCGTGAGAATTCCTTCTCTTGACACTCTAGGAGCCACCGAGGGTGTTACACGTTTATATATTAATTTAGGGTGGCATGATTTCCTCGAGTTTAGAGCCGCACCCTATCATAGACTCACACTTGAGTTCCTTAGCTCCATGAGGGTCGAGAGCTCTAGATAGAGTTCAGGTTATTCGATACCGATTATACACTTTCATTTGATGACCTGAACTCTATCTTCCACTGGCCTGCCACCACGACAGATGCCATCACCCACCGCACCAGCACTCACCTATCTTCCTTCAGAGCCTCCCAGTTTTGGGATTCTATTACTAGGTTGGGTCCCTTCCCTCGCACAGCAGGAAAGCCGTCTTGCATCATTCATCCTTCCCTACGCCTTGCCCACTGTATCCTAGCGAGCACTCTCTTTGGTAAGGAGGAGATTTGCACAGTTACATGACCTGAGCTCCTATTCTTATGGGCCATGACACAGCCGATTGTCCTCCATCCCATAGGAACTGGAGAAGTGATTAGGGCCCCGAGGAGACTTTTCCATGCAGGCTCATGGTTAGCACATATGCTGAAGAAGGTCGCCAAGGCCTCCACAGGAAAGATTTAATATGGTGGTCTCATCACACTTTTAGCCTCCCAGCCTCCCCTCTCCATTGACATTGATGAGTGCACTGACCCCATCCCTGGCCCTAACTCTTTAGATCTCTCAGTTCTAGCTCATATGCATATGATTAAGGTGAACTAGAAATCAAATTGTTTGGCTCTATGGACCAGAGTGCGCATCATATACTATCTTGCCAAACTTTTTGCACACGGAGGTCATCGGGCTTACATAGTGGACATTTCAACCTAATCCCATCTTTCCAATCCTTGCACAGCCCCTGCAGCCTGATCCTGAGCCTGAGCCACTGCCACAACCTCAGCCTTCCACCTCCACCCCGACACACCACTACGAAGCACGTCACCACACAGATCCCTCTTATCACTGATGGCTCTGTACTGTCTGGTCCCCCTCCCCCTCTTGATGATCACACATGCCTTCTTATTTTAGAGGAGATGATTCGGGGATTTCAGGGCCGTATGGACACTTTTCAGGAGACGCAGGCCCAGAACCTATCCTATACCTCCGACATCCATCGTCACTTCTTTCCACCACCACCACCCCGCACCTAAGGCTGGCACTTTGAGCTCTCATCTGCATTCCTCTGCAACCACCGATGCTAGCTTGGGGGAGACCCGTACCTTTTTGTCACCCCTCACATTTTTGTCCTCACACCTCATTGTTTATCTTGCATTGATGACACTGTAGATTTTAGCTTGGGAGAGTAGCGTTTACACTTTTGGTTTTGTTTTTATTTTTCATTTTCTCCTCCACTTTTCCATATTTATATTCACATGTATATGTCGTGTTTACCTTTATTTTTGCTTTCATTCCATGCATCATGCATCATGTTTCATTTTCTTTTATTTTCTTTCTTATCGCATGTGCATGAATTATATTTCCATGTTATATGCATACAAAAAATGAAAAACACAAAAATCCAAAAATATTTGCATCGCATCATGCATATTGCATCATCCATGCATCATTTGTATATACTTGTCCAGAGGATTTTCCGAAATCAAGCTACATATGCGTGGTTTCAAATAGGATTTCATTTCCTATCTTTTATGCCCGATTCCCTCGACACCATTTTGATTATAAGACTAGGACATGTTTTTGCCTCAGATCCCTTCTAATATGCCCGTTATGAGCATTCTCATATTCTCTAGGATAGAAGTACTCGAAACCGACCTAGGCCTCCTAGAGATCCACTTTATGCTTGATCCGTAGGATTGACGGTTGAGTATAGTAGCTTATAATCCATCGAGACTTGGATAACAACATATTAGCGAGTACTGAGGAGTGTTATCACCTTCCTTATTCACGTCTATTTTAAAAAAAATATGTTAATATTAGAAAAGAATAATGTTAATATTAGAAAAGAATAAAACATGCACTGTTCCCCCAGTGAAACTGAGTAATCAGATCCCTTCGACTCAGGAATCGTCGGGGCCTCGCGTCAAATGTCTAGCTTGGGGAGTGCATGTGAGAATAAGGATTATAGTTGGTTCGAGCTAGTAGGTCTGAGGGGTCCTTCTTGACCAGATGCCCTAAGGTCATCTGACCTGGGAATCATCGACCCAACGCTCCATACACGAACCAATTAGAATCCAAATAATAAAAAAATGGAAAAGAAAAAGATTTGGAAGCATGAATAGCTTGTTGGTTTCATGAATCATGGAAAGTTGAGGTGTTGTGAGTGCTGCTTCTTTGATGGACTAATGACCCATTATCTCATATTCATCACTTCTTCGACCCATGCATAGCTTCGATCCCTTTGTTTTTGGCTTAAGGACGGGTTAGAGGAAGTGTTCTAGGTTTCGAGCTTGATCATGGCGTGGTATATTATTTGACGATTCGAGTTAGAAATCATGTCCTAGGGTTATATTCTTATAGATGGAGAGGAAGACGTTTTAGATTTCCGTAATTTTGAATTTCCTATTTTTCCACATATATGTTGTCACGCCCCGCTTCCCAAAAATGTGGAGGCGAGACGTGAGAAGGTCCGCTCAGACTTGAAGCTGCAAAGCTCCAAGCCCGATAAGCGTCAATCAACAATAATCTGGCAGGTCCTTGCAACGCAATATGAAACAACGATAAGAATAATGAAGTGAGACAATAAGCAATTTATTCAATCTCAGAACATCCATAAAATAAATTACAATATCACAGAAAAGCCACCAGGTTCAAAAGGAAAAGCTAAGGCCCAAACATGGCCAACAAGGTACAACATACAAGCAAGGGTGCCATGCACCAACAACTAACAGCAAACCTAAACAAGGAAGAGAATACAAACGACATCTAAGACTGGTCACCAATGACCACAAACTCCTCCTCAGCAACCACTGGCTCAGCGCCAGCAAACACTACGTCCTCAGCGACAAACTCAGGCTCGGGATCTAACATGTGTCACCCAAAAGAGAAAAGGGGCACATGTCAGCAAGTCGAAAGACTTGTGCAAGGAAACTGAAAGAAAGGTAAACTAACAACCTAGCAGTTAAAGTATGGTGCATGGCATGGCAAGTATCGTATGGAAGTAACAAGTGAAGTACAAGTAGCAAGTAACAAGTGGTAGGTGTGACATGTATTGCCAAGTAACAAGTACAAGGGATCACCCACACACATGTGAGCACCCTATTGCCCGCAGGCTGTATTCAAGTACAAGGGATCACTCACATACAGGCGAGTGCCCTATTGCCCGCAGGCTGTATTGAGCTCGTTTTCTGGACCACGAGCCAGATTTGTAATTGGCCTAGGGTCGTGCCCGCAAAATGGGTGCCTAGTCGGAACAAGTAGCACTAGTATGTAGCAATGCTACGCAATCACGATGAGTGTTTAAGCATGCAGTGACATGAGCAGTTATTCGCATACCGTTAATTAAATTAAACATGACAGACAAAATGCAATTGCATGAACAGATATTCGCGTACCGTTAATTTAAATTGAACATGGCAGTTAAAGATGCATGGATGACATGAACAGTTAATACGTGTACCGTTAAGTGAAATTAAACGTGACATACAAGCATGATGAAGGTGACGGACCAAGCTTCGTTGTCAAGCAAGGTCAATGGCGTCCAGACGGCTATCCTTTCACAGTCTAGTCTCTTTTACGCTAAAGCAAGGAAATGGCCTAAGACATGGCCCAAATCAAGAGATGCAAGTTTCGCTTGCCTGATACCGACGAGGACGGTCGACAAGCACGTCACACAAATGTTATCTACGGTGAATGGACCACTGCTATAGAGAAACAACATTAGAAAAGATATCTAGAACCGGTTTCTTAATTGAATCCTATGATGTCTAATAACCATTTTTATTAGGGTTTCACAATATCAATGTGGGTTATGAAAACATTAAAGGATCGAACACTACCATATAGAAGCGGAAGATCGACGCCGAGCAGCCACGACAACAAAGGGGAAGATGGGTTTCGGATTGAAGGGAAAACAAAGGGGAAGAACTAGGTTTAGAGAAAAGAAAGAAAGAAGAAGAAGTGATCGGAGTATTTATAGGGTGAACCGGCGGCCTAGATCATGGTGGCTGGCCAAAATGGAGGGGAGATGGGCTCTTGATGAAGGGGGAAGAGCTAGAGGAAGGTTGGGGAAGATCAGAGGTCAAGGGGGAAGGAAAGAGGCCAGGAGAAGAGAAAGAAAGAGAAGAAACGAAGTGGGGTTTAAATAGAAAACGACCTGGCGGCTGCCCAGAAATTAGGGTTTCGACACTGATTAGTCGGTCAAAGAGCAACCACTGACCGACTAGTTTGGGAACTAGTCGGTCGGTTGACCAACGCAGACCGACTAAGTGGAAACAGTAACTTCTGACGAAAAATAGGATTTAGATTTAGTCGGTCAAAGAACAACTACTGACCGACTAGTTTCTCATCTAGTCGGTCGACGAACGTTCTTAGACCGACTAACAATAAACAGTAACTCGACTGTACAGAAGAACTCATAATTCGTCGGTCTGAGTACAAAACTTAACCTACTAGTTCAACAACTAGTCGGTCGAAAGATGAACTTAGACTGACTAAACAGAAACAGTAACTTAAGTAAAATTAATCCAAGGAACTAGTCGGTTTGAGTAGAGTTGCCGACCGACTAGATCTCAATCTAGTCGGTTGGTTCCCCTTCTTGAACCAACTAACGTGCACTGAAAGTGCCGAATTGAAGCGCGAAGCTTTGGGAAGATTCCTACGGCTTCTAAGATCAACCTACCTCTAAGATATGAGCGATATGAAGCCCGTCACGAATGACTTAATCCAAGATCAACTATTCTAAGGAAGAAGCTAGAAAATCACAATGGAACGAACGAAAACGAAAGCTACAGAGACGAAACCACACACACAAGGAGAAAATCCACCAAGACATATATATATATATATATCGATAACACTAATATAGAAAAACCAGTCGTTACATCCTACCCACCTTAGAATAAAGTCCGTCCTCGGACTTTCTAACATATCTAGTCGCTCTGGTAACTACCCCAATCATATCACATTCAATCAGGTATAGTTATTACAAGTGCTTATATTCGCACTAGGCAATCAAACATTAACACTACTAGCATGCATCATCCACGCACATCATACTCTTATACCTATCATAGCCATTCATACTTATACATGTATCTCAATCATATATATACATACATCCCTTATATAACTATTACTTACCTAGCACCAAACATTAGTCCATATACTCACAACCAATTAAATAGTTCACACTAGTAAATACCATCGTAACGCTCTACGTTAGGTAGCTACCTAAGAATAAGACAATAAGAATACACTACTCCCTGTATCTCCTAGTATACATCCAATACCAAACACGTCAACACATGTAATCACACCACACCATTCTAAACTCAAGTTATTATATTTAATATACTTCCACCATCATTATAATTTCACAATTTATAGCCATTCCACTACATGCAAATATTTCACTATAACTTCACATCACATACGGCCCTATAATTATACCCACGACACGCCACACATATTATAGTCACCAAAACTTATAACTAAGCACATACTTACCCGTGCAGGGTGCACACCCACACACGCTAACATTTCATTCATATTTACCAATCATACGATTATAAACTCAGTACATCGACACGCTTAGTTTTAACTAGTACATATGTATATATACACAGGCAAGTCCTTAGTTAATAACCATACCACAAGACCAACACCTATAACTATATACTGGTTTAGTGACCCACAATCATGTGCGTAACACAACCGGACACAAACAATCCAAACATTATACATACATCATCCATCACTATACACCAACCACATACAAATACACCAACGTACATAGAGTATACCCACTCAAGCTTGAGTGAGACTCAAAATCATAGCAGAATAACCTATATGCATAACACAGCATCCATACGTATACCAATACTATCTGATGCATACACGTCTACCAACATAACCATATACATATCAAAATGTCAAACACCCTTAATATCTAATCAGGTAATATCACATATTTCAATCACTTCATATACCATGATATTATTACAAACATCAGCACACCTATAATTACAATACTCTCCCTAATAAATGCTGTCATCGTATGGTCACATACATGTATCATATATTCATACCATATCCATCCATCTATAATTGGCACATCAATACGCTTACTTCATCCATTAGTTAAGATATGCTGTAGTCGGGTATACCTCATGGTATACACGCATACGACATCTCATAAAAACAAGTAATACCAATCAAACATTATAATCCTACTATCATATGTATATCACACTTACACTCATGCAGCTAATACATAACTACCTACACACAATATACCAATACCAACCACAAACAACTTCATGTGCATCATGAAATTTAATATACTATGACGACACATCAAATTACACTAATGGGACCCACCAAACTATATTAAGGTTGACACGGGCGACGACAAGCTCTATTGGCTAGGCAAAAGGAAAGAAACTGAAATCAAAAGCGTAACGAATAGAAGGATCGAAAAGTATGAGAACGGTCGTGTAATGATGTAATGATGCTCCATTAGGATACATGGAAAACAGTGTGTAAAAGATATAAGTTAAAATGAAGAGTACGAAACCGGTCGATAAAATGAGTTGTTCGAAATAAGTTTGAGTCGAATATATATAATAAGAGGAAATGGTTTATTTAGCTTATATAAAGCTATCACGAGTAAAAGTAAATCATTTACACGAATATATAGGGCGTATGTTAGAAAATGTTATGCGGCAGTAGTTTAAAAATTTTGGGAAAAAGTTTCGAGATTCAAGGAATGAAATCAGA